>PVIU01004756.1:40211-122448 GCA_004026605.1 Ondatra zibethicus | reverse complement strand
ACACATGCCATGGCACACGTGCGCCTACAACCTACACTGATACACATGCCATGGCACACGTGCACCTACAACCTACACTGATACACATGCCATGGCACACATGCACCTACAACCTACACTTAAACACATGCCATGGCACACGTGCGCCTACAACCTACACTTAAACACATGCCATGGCACACATGCGCCTACAACCTACACTTAAACACATGCCATGGCACACGTGCACCTACAACCTACACTGATACACATGCCATGGCACACGTGCACCTACAACCTACACTGATATACATGCCATGGCACACGTGCGCCTATAACCTACACTTAAACACATGCCATGGCACACTTGCACCTGATTTTTTTCAAAAAGGCTCAACACTTGGAAAGCACAGGCAGATTGATCTCTGTAGGTTAAAGGTCAACCTCGTCTATGTGAGTTCCAGGCCTTCCAGGGCTACACAGTGAGACCCCGTCTCACACAACCAAACAAAAAACAAAAACAAAACAGAAAACAAAGGGGGAGGGTATGAAGAGATGACTCGCTAGTTAAACATGTGTTCTCCTTTTACAGAGGACCAGAGTTTGAATGCCAGGACCCACCTCTGGCATTTTACAACCACCTGTTACTCCAGATCCAGGGGACTTCCATGTCTCTGGCCTCCACGGACACTCATGCATCACATACAAACACACACATACATAAACAAATAAATACTTTTTTGAAAGAAGAAAAGGGAGGGACAGAGCTAATGTTCTGCAAGGCACTGTGCTGCTAATCTTGGACACTTGATAAGTTAACTGTAATCAATACATTCATGCCTCATAATATTTTCAATTTACAGTGGGTTTATTGAGACTTAAACCCACCATAATTAAGGAGCATCTACTATTTGTTTTCATATGCATGCGTTTATAACCATATTGAAGTCCATTTTATAAACCAGACACAGTAAGATACCAACCAAAACAGCTAATGATCATTTGGATACTGCTAATAATATACTGTAATTAAAATGATATAAATGTAATCTCTATCTCACTACCTCAATATATCTTACTGTGGTGATGTGGAGAACACAATACTGCAGTTGACCGTAGGTCATGAGGATCCCTGGAACCTGACCCACTGATGGGGTTGGGGGAGCCACACCGTGCATAGTAGACCATGTATTTTAACTAAGGTGTGTCTCCTCAAAACTGCTGGCCAGTGTGGGCTGTGTCTTTATCTGTGTAGGAGGCAGGTGCTTCAGGCCAGAAACGCTTAGGACAAAGAGCGAAGGAGAGTGACCGTGGACTGAGAGTCAGTGTAAGAGCTACTGTCCAGCTTCAAATGCCGCCTCTGCAAGTACATACCCTGGTGCCACCTTCATGAACCAGGCGCAGCTTGTGCTCTGTACCTGTTCCATCTCCTCCTTCTCCTGCTCACTGGAGCATGTTCTCCAAGACTTCCAGAAATTGTCCCTCTGATTCACAAGTGCTTGAGCTACTCTTTGTTTAGGAACGGTGGAGTCCTGAGCTTTCTAGAAGCAGGTAGAAAGAACAGACAAGGACACCACCAATGACAAAGGGATGGAATTGGAATGCAATACGAACAGCAAATATTATGAATTTTTTATTGCCTAAAATACAAGACTGTTGAGTTTACTAGGAGAATAAAAATGCCATGTGCAGATGGATGGACACTGACTTTCATGGACAATCCTGCCCCCAGGGGTTTGGCCCAGTAAATTTGTTTATAATATTTACTTAGGGTTCCTTCTCCATTCTAAGCTTAAATTGTTAAATTGAGAATGAGAGGTTTTACACTTTAAAAATCTCTTCCTCCAAATACTTTTATAAGTTTGAAAGTTATAAATCCAGTCAGTTTATCAACCTGTGAGCCTTAGAAACTCGTGTATTGAGAATCCGTGTGCCCAGCCAGTAAAACAGTGCGGAATATTAAGTGTGGTGGTTTGAATAAAAATGTACTCATAGGCTCATCTAGGTGTGGCCTTGTTGGAGTAGTTATGGCCTTGTTGGAGAAAGTGTGTCACCAGATGTGGGCTTTGAAGTTTCAAAAGCCCATGCCATACACAGTCTCTCCTCCTCTCTCCCTGTCTCCCTCCCTCTCTCTCTCTCCTCTCTCCCTCTCTCTCTCTTTCCTCTAACCTGTGGATCAGCCACTCCTCCAGCACATGAGTACCACCACACTCCCTGCCTTGATGACAATGGACTAAACCTCTGAAACTTTAAGCAAGCTCTCAATTAAATGTTTTCTTTTCTAAGAGTTTCCTTGGTCATGGTGCCTCTTCAAAGCCATAGAACAGTGATTAAGAAAGACATTAGCCAGGTGGTGGTGGTGCATGCCTTTATTCCCAGCACTAGAGAGGCAGAGGCTGCAGATCTCTGTGAGTTCAAGGCCAGCCTGGTCTAGAGAGGGAGTGCCAGGACAGGCTCCAAAGCTACACAGAGAAACCCTGTCTAAAAAAATCAAAAAAGAAAAGAAAAAAAAAGAAAGGAAGGAAGGAAAGAAAGAAAGGTGCTAGGAGATGTCTAATCAGGAGCCCTATAGCAGCATTGGCTTCTCACTGTCATCTAGGTTTGCTCGATACTTTCACTAAAATTTTCACTAAAAATTTAGAACCAAAAATAGTGGATCAAACTGTTGAAGGGGAGAGGGCCTGCTTTTCGTCCCAACTGCCCGGCTAGCTTACACCTGAAATAATCACACAGAAACTGTTTTCATTTAAACACTGCCTGGCCCATTATCTCTAGCCTCTTATTGGCTAACTCTCACATCTTGATTTAACCCATTTCTGTTATCTGTATATTACCATGAGGTCGTGGCTTACCGGGAAAGATTCAGCATGTCTGATCTGGCGGCTCCATGGCAGCTCTCTGGCTCTGCTTTCTTCCTCCCAGAATTCAGTTCTGTCTTCTCTGCCTACCTAAGTTCTGCGCTATCAGGCCAAGCAGTTTCTTTATTAATCAATGAAAGCAACACATAAACAGAAGGACCTCCTACACCATCAAACCTATAATCTCAGCACTCAGAGACTGAGGCAGGAGAATTCTCATGTGTTAGAGTTGAGCTTAGGCTACATAACAAGTCCTAGGACACCCTGGACTACAAGAGCAAAATTCTGTCTTAAAAAATTCAGATTTCACATAACCATTTCATCAGGCTTCAGATGAAAAGTGGTTGATTGGCATCCCTGGGCTTGGATTGGCACCAACAGAATGGTATAAGCTAAACAGGCACTTTTATTGACCAGACAGACACAAGTGTTCTAGAGCACAAAGGTGTGAATGCACTGTTACCCCTACAGTCTCAAACACGGACAGATTCTTGACCTGACCTCCTTCCCATCCTTGCGTGGATGGGAAAAGTCTCACAAGGCCCTGCCCCTAGATGAAGAGCAGCAGGTGATTAATTCATGGCTGCTGGGAGTGGAAGAATCAGCCTTCTCTAGGAAAGAGACCCTGGGAGGTTATCCAATCCTAAGTGGTCAACACATACACATAGGAGCAAGACTAAATAGACTCAGCACGCTGTGTATATGTGTATGGTGTGTAAAAATAGTAATTAAATAAGAGGTCATGAATAGGAGCGGGAAAGGATACATGGGAGTAGTTGGAAGGAGAAAGGAAGAGGTGGATATGATGTAAATGTAGTACTCACATATGAAATCCTCAAAAAAATAAAATAACAAAGAACAACCTTTTATAAATTAAGTAGGCTCTGGAGAGGTGGCTCAGTGGTTAAGAGCACCAGCTGCTCTTCCAGACGATACAGGGTTGATTCCCGGCACCCACACAGATCACAGCCTTTTTTAACTCCATCCTCAGAGCATCTGATGGCCTCTTCTGGCTTCCACGAGGACTGCATGCGTTCAGTACACAGATATACATGCAGGCAAAATCACCCATACATGAGACCCTATGTCAATACAAAAGAAAAGATAGATAGTGGTGGGGAGAAAGGAATGACAACACAGACAATCCCCACCAGTCAGAAAGAAGTCTTTAAAAAGCCGAAAAGGAACAGATAGAGTGTAGGTTTTCTTCTGACACCAAATGTATGTCATTCACCCGAAGTCACTTACACTAAGTGGATCTCCAGGAGTTCCTCTGAACAGTGACTCTGGCAATCACTCAGCATAGACACTCCACCCCAGCCTTGTCCCCAGGTCACAAGATTGCCAACACTTTTCATGGCAGCTGCAAACACACAAGGCCATTGAATGTGTCTGGCCTCCCTTCTGGACACTGAGATACCCACACTCTCTCTCTTCCTGTTAGTGTGAACCGAAGTTTCCGGGGGTGGCAGAGGGTGCAGCTGCATGTATGTCTAAAGATTCTACCAGGGTGATTGACTAGAATTCCATGCTTGTGATGATTTGGAACATCGCCATTCAGAGCCAAAATGATCTTAGACTGGCTTACATCCCCTTAATAGACACACTCACTGCCCACCTGTGTATGATTTAATGATCTTTTAGTTACCAGGTAAAACTTCCCTGAAATGTATTAACTTAGCAGATCACTCACTCCCATCAACACAAAACTAAGAATTTCTCATCGGAGAGCATCTGAGAGTGGAAAAAAGGAGTTTTTCTGCTTTGCTGCCACCCTCCTACCCAGCATTCCTACCGAGGTATCTGAGAACACTTTGATTTGTGGCTTGCTCTTGTTCTGTAACTATAAAAACCTTTATGAAACCTTTCCCACATTGGAACACAGTATTCAGGACAGCCTGAATCTATGTCCCCAGGGCGCCTTCACTCCTAGTAGCTCAGGCGTGCATGGTCTTTTGCTCCCTTTGAAGTGAGAGCTGTGTTTTGCACCACGTGACAGTTTCACTGGCCACCTCACAGTACTCGGGTAAGCCCCGCTTCCTATTGGGGTTTATCATAAATGACTCAAAGATGGACAACCAAATGTAGTGACACAGGGGGTGAGGGATGAAGAGAAGGGTCGCCCACACCTCTTGTGACTCTTCTAGAACTGTAAGGACATGAAGAATTTTAAGGAACTTTTTGCTTGCTTAGGAGCTGGTTAGGGCACTGGCTTCAAATGCAAGACATCTAGGGCTGGTTGAAAACAGGATATCTAATTAGAACACTGAGCTCAAAGCACAGACCACAAAGCATTTCTGGCAGTGGGCCATCTGTTAACACATAGCTCTGTGGTCTATTAGGGAGCAGGAAAATCAACGGCTTTGGGGAGGGGAGTTTGCTAGACATAACTACTTTGAGGAAGGGACGTGTTAGAGATAAGACATACCTGCTGTTATGTAAGACCAACTCCCTTGACCCAAAATGAACCTAGCTTGAGGTTTTTGCCTATATAATGTCAACCCCAAATGATGAGGATGCTCTTCCCTACTGCCCTGCATGTTGAATAGTAGTCGGGTCCCCAGCCTGGCTGGATAGCACTGAATAAACCTTGCTTTTGCATTCTGGACTTGCCAGGTTCCTAGTGGTCTCTCTGGGGGTCGCGACATGGATACAACAGAATGTAAAGGCGTTAACCAACCTATTCGATCCTGTGTTTCACTTTTGGAGAGTTTTTATCATTTCATCTTCATGACTCTTCCTCCCCCTGGAGTGTGACAGAATGTTCTCATTTTCTAATCATACCTTCGGTGGTGTTGAGGCCCTATACTAGGCCAGTCTTAAGTATAGACTTAAATATAACCAAACGGTTCCCTATGAATAACAAGCCACCCTCATGTCTTACCCTTAGGAGCACTGAGTTGGGAATCAGTGACAAAAACCAGTTGTGCTTTGTACAGGGGGTGGGGGAGTGGTTGGCAAATCTGAAATTAGATTCCCTGAAAATAAAATTGAAATGAAACTCTCTTAAGAACGGATTGAAGAAGAAAAGGGTGTGGGAATGGAGGAAAGCCCAGGCAGAGGCTGCATGGGACAGAGGGGGAGAGGAATATTATAGACACATTAACCAGCAAATTTTAAACAAGTAGAAAAGATGACTATCTAAAAAATAATAGACAATGCCAAAATTGACTTTTCAGGAGAAATAAATAGCCTCACATAGAGTGACAGATGTTAAAGAAATAGGAATGGTTTTAAAAAATATATGAAAGAAAGAAAAATGAAAAGAAGGCATAAAGCCCTTGTTTTTCCTTAACTAAGTGTGAACTTTAGATGATTTTGTCAACAGTCAGAGTTCAGAAACACAGCTCCACACTGCCACTCACTGGGGAATGCCTGTAGACATTTAGGGATCTTGACCCAGGCCAAACTGGAACCCAGAGCTTCAACACTGAAAAGAACCTCAGGGCTAAGAGCCAGAGTGAAGCAGGGCTGGGAATGTTACTGAAGAGATTTTAATACAGGCTTCAGGGTTGAGAAAAAGAGAAAGACCCATCCAAGTGACAGTAGTGCTTCCTAAGGGAGCTCAGGGGAAATAAAACAGGCCCAAGTATGGTCGCGGGCTCCTTTAGTGTGAGTAAACAATTCATCGTCTCAGTATTAGCTGTGGATACCATTTTGTGACTCTCCAGTTGCATCTCAAGAGGTTGCTAAGAAACCCTCCCTCCACCGCTGGCTCTATGAGAGATACAGAGGCAGTTCTGGAGATGCGTTGGGTAGGATTACAATTTGACAAAGTGGAAACAGGCACCACTAGTCTTGCCCAAGTCATTTCCCTGCAGACAGGAATTCTGGGAAGATTCCTAGAAAATTACAGTTTTGTGTCTGGGAAAGGCCTTGAACAGTGGTTGGTAGATCTGGAATTCACACTTCCTCTGCTCAAGAGACACTTCTTGAACTGAGGCCATGGAGAAGAACATAAAGAAATGGTGATAATTAGCTAGATTAAAATGTTTAACTTTAGAGCAACAAACAATGGCATAAGACACTAGTGGGAGCCCTTTTGTGTTGTTGGGGGTTTCTGTCCACCTGGTCCCTGCAGTCTTTAAGTCGAAAGAAATCACACAGAGATCTACATTAGTTATAAACTGATTGGCCCAGTATCTCAGGATTTTTATTAACTCTTACAACTTATATTAGCCCATTATTCTTATCTGTGTTAGCTACATGGCTCAGTACCTTATTATTCAGCGTGGCAGTCACATCTTGCTTCTTCTGTGGCTGGGACAGGACTGCAGACCAGGACTTCCTTCTTCCCAGAATTTTCCTGTTCTCATTGACCTGCCTCTGTTTCCTGTCTTCTTGTCCCACCTATACTTCCTGCCTGGCTACTGGCCAATCAGTGTTTGTTTATAATATAATTGACAGAATACAGATCATTGTCCCACACCACTTCCCCCTCTTTTTTTTTTAACAAGAACTCTGACTCTAATATCCTTTGTTTAGCTTTTCTCCTAACCATTATCCATAACAACTTGTAACCAACATTCTAAACAAAGGAAAATATCTATAGTCCATTTTTTGGGGAATGTGGGTATAGTTTACCCAGCTACTTCCTGGAGAGACATTCTATCAATCAGTCTGTCATACCCCTTTGACAGAGTCCGAATACTACACTCAACAGTGCGAATTCTCTCAAATAATGTTTCAGCACCCACTGTCAAAATCATCTGTTTCCTTCTCTAGAGTGCTGAATCTTCCTTTAAATAAATTACTATCAGTCTGCACTATTTCCAAAAGTATCCCAGTTGACTGAGTTTTGTTAGTTAAATTGGTCATATCCTTCTTTAGATTTCCAACCTCTTTCCTGAGAAGTGTGGTTTCAGTCTGAAAAGACTGTACCATTTCTAAAAATACCTCATTCTTATCCCTATTGTCAAACCATATTTTTACGAAAAAAAAATATTGAGCACAAGACTAATCCCCAGAAACAAAAATAGTGATGTAGAAGGAACATCATATAAGTCTTGTAAACACTCGCACATGGTGTAAGCATAGAGACTATTGAAACCTTGGACGATTAGATTATCTGACATATTGTCCTTTTAAATTAGCAACTTATGATCTATAATTAGGATATTAAATCTTATCTAATTAATTAGCTGGATCAGGTGCAATAACTGTAACCTGCCAGTAGGTGTCGTGGGCCACCTACAAAACTAACCCAGCAGGGCGTTGTGGGGCATGTGAGTTCACCCCTGGCAGGTCTGAAATCTGAGTTTAGAGCAAAATGCTGAAAGATAAATTGCAGACTGTGTGTTCTGCGGATGTGTCTAGAGCAATGGAATAGACAAGTGCAAACAAACCATTAGAAAGAAACGGAACAGCTGGCTCAGACCAGGGAAGCTAGCGTTCACCCAAATGTCTGCAGTATGCCCTGGCAGGAGGCAAACAGTAGAAAGCATGGGGACTTGAAGCCAATCCAAGGTGTAAAGAGAAAATATAAAGAACTGCGGCTGATCCGTAACAAGAAAGGCCACTGTGCAAGATTATATATTGAACTACTGGCTCCACACACAGGCCGCGGCCTGCTGAGGGAGGGCTTGCGCCAAACTGGGTGCACTCTGAGCTGGTGGTGGGCAGCAGAGCCAGGGGATTCTAAAACCAAACATTGGGCACCAATTGATGTTGGAGGTTTCTGTCAAGCCTGGTCCCTGCAGTCATTAAGTCTCAAAGAAATCACACAGAAGTCTACATTAGTTATAAACTGATTGGCCCAATATCTCAGGCTTACTAACTCTTACAATTCTATTAGCCAGTAGGTGTCACGGGCCACCTACAAACTTATATTAGCCCATTATTCTTATCTGTGTCCTGCCTATACTTCCTGCCTGGCTACTGACCAATCAGTGTTTATTTATAGTATAATTGACAGAATACATACCATTGTCCCACAGCACTTTTAAATTGTGTTTCCATCACCATGATGAGGAAGGGCTTGTGTCTGCTCATAGGTTCAGAGATCTGGATCCATCGTGGCAGAGTGTGGCAGAGCAGAACAATTCTCATTATAGCAACCGAGAAGCAGAGAGGGGAAGAGCCACCCCACAGGCTCATCCCTTCCCCCTCTGATAACTTTTTTTTTTAATAAAAGCTTTGGTCAGGTATTATATGCAGGCTGTCCCTGGAGGGATTTGTTTGGTCCTCTTCATTAGCCTGGTCTACTTGGAGAGAGAACACAGAGAAGCAAAGTGAAGTTTTCATCACATCCTAATGTGAGGCAAATTGCTGCTATTTAATCCTCTGACAATTGTCAGGGGTACCAGGAGCAGGAACTGGACACACAGTCCCACACTGAGGAATTTTCAGAGACCTCTACTGGGTGAAGACCACATTCTTGAATCTGCCATAGAAAAGAACTCGGTCAGTGTGAAGGAGACCTGGAGTTATTAAGATAGGACTTTCAGGGACTGGAGAGATGGCTCAGGGGCAGAAAAAACTAACTGATCTTGCAGAGCAACCTAGTTTGATTTCTGGCACCCAGGACCAGTGGTTCACAACCATAACTCCGACTCCACAGGGATCTGAAGCCTCTGCCCTCTTAAGGCGCCAGCACACAGGACTGTGCCCACACAGAGATACACATAGCACACATAACTACGAATAAAATAACCCTGTAAAAAGATTTTTAACACAGACCTAAGCATGATTATTAACAGAAAGATAGGAGATTAGTATGCACCTAGGTGTGAGTGTGGACTTCTCAAGAGAGGGAGACTGCTTAAATATCCTAAGAGCACTCATGTATATGTTTTGGTGGCTAATGAGTTTTAAGAGATTTTTTTCCCTTGTTTTTTGCTCAATGAGATCATAGGGTGACTTGTTGGATATGATTATAGAAACAGTAAGAAACGAGCTGCATGAGATGTCACAGACATTTTCGTTGTAAACCAAGTGTGTAGGCTTTTCTTTTTTAAAAAAAAAAAATCCCAGTAAATTGAAGTTTACATCTGGGAAAGGAGTAAGGCATCCTTGAAGATTCTTAAGCATGGTTTATAGCTATCTATAAACATTCATATTTGAAACATTGTTCTACAAAAGGCGTGTTGTCTCTGTGCAACCTCACAGTATACTGTGTTCACCATGGTGTAATACTTTGTTTCTTGTATTTAAAACATTTTCCCCTCACATAGCATATTCTAATTATGGTTTCCCTTCCCTCTACACCTTCAAGTTCCTCCCCCACCTCCCCTCCCATCCCATCCAGATCCATCACCTTTCTGTCTCTCATTAGAAAACAAACAAGTTTTTTTATAATTGATATTTATTGAGCTCTACATTTTTCTCTGCTCCCCATCCCTGCCTCTCCCCTCCCCCCTTCAACCCTCTCCCAAGGTCCCCACGCTCCCATTTACTCAGAAGATCTTGTCTTTTTCTACTTTCTACTTCACATGTAGATTATATCTATGTAAGTCTCTCTTAGTGTCCTCATTGTTGTCTACATTCTCTGGGATTGTGATTTGTAGGCTGGGTTTCTTTGCTTAATGTTTAAAAACCACCTATGAGTGAGTACATGTGATAATTGTCTTTCTGGGTCTGGGTTACCTCACTCAAAATAATGTTTTCTAGCTCCATCCGTTTGCCTGCAAAATTCAAGATGTCATTATTTTTTTCTGCTGTGTAGTACTCCATTGTGTAAATGTACCACATTTTCCTTATCCATTCTTCTGTTGAGGGGCATTTAGGTTGTTTCCAGGTTCTGGCTATGACAAACAATGCTACTATGAACATAGTTGAGCACATATCCATGTGGCATGATTGAGCATCCTTTGGATATATATCCAGAAGTGGTATTACTGGGTCTTGAGGAAGGTTGTTTCCTATTTTTCTGAGAAATCGCCACACTGACATCCAAAGGGGCTGTACCAGCTTGCACTCCCACCAGCAATGCAGAAGTGTTCCCTTTTCCCCACAACCTCTCCAGCATAAGTTGTCATCAGTGTTTTTGATCTTGGCCATTCTTACAGGTGTAAGATGGAATCTCAGAGTTGTTTTGATTTGCATTTCTCTGATGACTAAGGATGTTGACCATTTCCTTAAGTGTCTTTCAGCCATTTTAGATTCCTCTCTTGAGAGTTCTCTGTCTAGGTCTGTACTCCATTTTTTTTATTGGATTACGTAATCTTTTGGTGTCCACATTCTTGAGTTCTTTGTATATTTTGGAGATCAGACCTCTGTCTGATGTGAGGTTAGTGAAGATCTTTTCTCTTTCTGTAGAATTTTGTCTTGATGACCATGTCCTTTGCTTTACAGAAGCTTCTCAGTTTCAGGAGGTTCCATTTATTAATTGTTTTTCTCTGTGTCTGTGCTGCTGGGGTTCTATTTAGGATGTGGTCTCCTGTGCCAATGTGTTCAAGTGTACTTCCCACTTTCTCTTCTATAAGGTTCAGTGTGGCTGGCTTTATGTTGAGGTCTTTAATCCATTTGGACTTGAGTTTTATGCATGGTGATAGGTATGGGTCTATTTTTATTCTTCTACATATTGATATCCAGTTATGCCAGCACCACTTGTTAAATATGCTTCCTATTTTCCATTTGATATTTTTTGCTTCTTTGTCAAAAATCAGGTGTTTGAAGATGTATGGATTGATATCCGGTCTTCTATTTGGTTCCAATGGTCCTCTTGTCTGTTCTTATGCCAATATCGGGCTGTTTTCAGTACTGTAGCTCTGTAGTAGTGTTTGAAGTCAGGGATTATGATGCCTCCAAAAGTTCTTTTATTGTACAGGATTGTTTTGGCTATCCTGGGTTTTTTGCTTTTCCATATGAAGTTGAGTACCATTCTTTTGAGGTCTTTGAAGAATTTTGCTGGAATTTTAATGGGCATTGCATTGAATCTGTAGATTACTTTTGATAAGATTGCCATTTTTACTATGTTAATTGTACCTACCCAGGAGCACAGGAGATCTTTCTACTTTCTGGTGTCTTCTTCAATTTCTTTCTCCAAAGATTTAACGTTCTTGTCATACATGTCTTCCACTTGTTTGGTTAGAGTTACTCCAAGATATTTTATGCTATTTGTGGCTATTGTGAAGGGTGTTTATTCTCTGATTTCTTCCTCAGCCCTTTTATCATCTGTGTACAGGAGGACTACTGATTTTTTTGAGTTAATCTTGTATCCTGCTACATTAGTGAAAGTGTTTATGAGTTGTAGAAGTTCCTTGGTAGAATTTTTGGGATCACTTATGTAAACTATCATATCATCAGCAAACAGTGAGAGTTTGACTTCTTTTCCAATCTGTATACCTTTGATCTTCTTTTGGTGTCTTATTGCTCTAGCTAGGACCTCAAGAACTATATTGAATAGATATGGAGAAAGTGGACAACCCTGTCTTGTTCCTGATTTCAGTGGAATCACTGAGAGTTTCTCTCCATTTAGTTTGATGTTGACTGTTGGCTTCCTGTATATTGCCTTTATTAGGTTTAGGTATGTTCCTTGTATCCCTGCTCTCTCCAAGACCTTTATCATGAAGGGATGTTGTATTTTGTCAGAAGCTTTTTTGGCATCTAATGAGATTATCATGTGGTTTTTATTTTTCAGGTTGTTTATATGGTGGATCACACTGACAGATTTTCATATAATGAACCATCCTCTGGGATGAAGCCGACTTGATCATGGTGGATGATGGCTCTGATGTGTTCTTGGATCTGATTTGCCAGTATTTTATTTAGTACTTTTGCATCAATGTTCATGAGTGAGATTGGTCTGTAATTCTCTTTCTTAGTATTGTCTTTGTGTGGTTTGGGTATCAGGGTAATTGTAGCCTCATAAAAAGAGTTTGGCAATGTTTCTTCTGTTTCTATTGTGTAGAATAATTTGAGGAGTATTGCTATTAGTTCCTCTTTGAAAGTCTTGTAGAATTCTGAGCTGAAACACTCTGGTCCTGGGCTTTTTTTGGTTGGGAGACTTTTGATGACTGTTTCTATTCCTTCAGTAGTTATAGGTCTGTTTCATTTGCTTAGCTGGTCTTGATTTAATTTTCGTAAGTGATATTTATCCAGAAAATTATCCTTTTCCTTTAAGTTTTCCAATTTTGTGGAGTACAGGTTTTCAAAAATATGACCTGATGATTCTCTGTATTTCTTCCATGTCTGTTGTTATGCCCCCCTTTTCATTTCTGATTTTGTTAATTTGGATATTCTCTCTCTCTGCCTTTTGGTTAGTTTGGATAAAAATTTGTCTATTTTGTTGATTTTCTTGAAGAACCAACTCTTTGTCTCATTGATTCTTTGTATTGTTTTCTTTGTTTCTATTTTGTTGATTTCAGCTCTCACTTTGATTATTTCCTGCCATCTAGTTCTCTTAGGTGAGTTTGCTTCTTTTTGTTCTAAAGTTTTTGAGTATTCTGTTAATTCACTAGTGTGACATTTTTCCGGCTTCTTTTTTTTTTCTCCACATTTAATTTTTTATTATTGCATAATAAACAGTACCATTCAAAATTTCCACCTCCTCCGCTCCTCCCATTTCCCTCCCGCTTCCCCACTCCCCCTTCCCTTTTCCCCTCCAGTCCTAAGAGAGGGCAGGTTACCCTGCCCTGTGGGAAGCCCAAGTCCCTCTCGCCTCCATCCAGGCCTAGGAAGGTGTGAATCCAAACTGACTAGGATCCCAAAAAGCCAGTACATGCAGTAGAATCAAATCCCAGTGCCATTATCATTGGCTTCTCAGTCAGTCCCCATTGTCAGTCATATTCAGAGAGTCTGTTTCAATCACATGCTCGTTGGAATTCCGGCTTCTTTATATAGGCATTTAGTGCTATGAACTTGCCTCTTAACACTGCTTTCACTGTGTCCCATAAATTTGGGTATGTTGTGTGGTCATTTTCATTGAATTTTAGGAAGTCTTTAATTTCTCCCTTTATTTCTTCCTTTACCCCTTGATGATTCAGGTGAGAATTGTGGGTTTTCTGGAATTAGTATTGCTGTTGGATTCTAGTTTTAAAGCATGGTGATCTGATAAGGTACATTGGGTTATTCCTTTTTTTTTTTGTAATTGTTGAGGTTTGTTTTGTTACCGAGTATGTGGTAGGTTTTTGAGAAGGTTCCATGAGGTGCTGAGAAGAAGGTATATTCTTTTCTGTTTGGATGGAATATTCTATAGATGTCTGTTAAGTCCATTTAAGTCATAACATCTGTTAGTACTCTTATTTTTCTGTTCATTTTTTGTCTGACTGACCTGTCCAGTGGTGAGAGGGGAGTGTTGAAGTCTCCCACTATTAGTGTGTGGGGTTTAATGTATGATTTAAGCTTTAGAAGTGTTTCTTTTACATATGAGGGTGCCCTTGTATTTGGGGCATAGATGTTCACTATTGAAATTTCCTCGTGATGGATTTTTCCTGTGACTAATATGAAATAATAAATAAGTTTCTAAAGGCTAATAATAAAATAAGATAAATAAAAGCTAACACATTGGAATAGGAAAAAACAATCAAACAGAAGGAAAAGAGGCTAAGAAACGGCACAAGAAACAGATATAGACACAGAGACCCACTTGTTTGCACACTCAGGAATACCATAAGAACACTAGCCTGGAATCCATAATATATATGCAAAGACCTGTGATAAAAACAGACATAAAAATTATATATATATATAAAATAAAAATTAAAAAGCCTTGACACATTATGAAAAGAGACTTCATAGCTCCAGGTGAGAGGCCCTCCCCCCACTTCCCTTTAGCTGCCTCCCACCCCCATCTTTTTTTTTCCTCTTTTTTTTCCTTTTTTTTTTTCCTCACTGTATTGTTTTCTAGCCTTGACTCGGGCAACTAGTTTTTTTAGTCATTTTTCTTGCAGGAAAGCCATGTAAATCTTGTCTCATTCCCATTTTAGTATATGTGCTGCCAGTTATTCTTTTTCTCATTGTACTTAATAACAGCATTTACATATATGTATTTCTTTCTTGCTATAACCTGGTAGCATTCACAAGGCTCAATATAAATGCATTCATCATTACTCATTGTCAAATAGTTTGCATTTTCACTCTTATTTACATTTAAATAAGGAATTTGCAAGTTGTCCAGATTTCCTTTGTGACTTAGCATGCAAGCTACTTTCCACCTTCATATATACTTGAAAATAGTGAATTACTCTTTCTATTTCTTTGAGGTTTTTTTCCCCTTATTAAGCCAGGATTTCCACTAAATATAGATATTGAGGGTTGGGGAGATGGGTTTGCTGTTAAAAGCTCTTGTAGAAGACCTGGGTTTAATTCCCAGATTTCACATGGTGACTTACTAGTGTCTGTAACCCTAGTTCAAACAGATGCAATGCCCTCTTCTGGCCTCTGCATGTACTGTACTCACAAGACGCACATACATACATGCAGGCAAACAGTCATATACCAAAAATATAAATAATTTATCTTTTTAAAGTATATATGTAAATACTTATGTTTTTATTCCTCTATTCCATATCTTTTAGCTAGCATTTCATGTTTTCTCAACTCTACTCTCATGAATTCTTGAAGAGCTATTTAATCTGAACTTCTAGCTCCCTAATTGACTATCAGATTAAGACTCCTCTACTAGTTTTTCCCTCCGAAGATATAGTTCAATGGTAGAATGCTTGCCTAACATTTATGAGGACCTGGGTTTAACTCCCAATACCGAAAAGAAAGTGTAATGCTTTAAAAGTATTGAATAAATTGCAGTTGTATGACACTTATTGACAGAAAACAGAATATAGATAAACATGTTGGAACTCTCCACTCTAGTATCATCCCTCCCATTCCAGACCCCACCCCTCAGAAAGCCCTCCAAGGGACAGCTCCTCCCCATGGAGCAGCTAACGGCAGGGTATTTAAGACCTGGTCACAAAACTTGCCAGCTGTTTTCTCTCCTGCCTTTCCAAGAGTCACCCAGGAGTTGCCTTGCTGTGTTTATTAAATCTGGCTTTGTTAATTCAGCTTGATTTGGCTTACTGCATCAGTGGAGGAGCCCAATAACCAGGGCTCCAATACTTATCAAAGCAGAATGAAAAGCTTAAAGTTAAAGTCATAGTATTATATCCACAGATAGACTCATGGGATCATATCTACAAATCAGTGGGAATTTGAAGTAATGCAGATGGCAACACCAGTGTGTGTGTGTGTGTGTGTGTGTGTGTGGAAATGGTGGGCCATTTGTGGACTATTTGGTAAAGGACATGACAACTTGGATCACTTTGTGGAGAGCTATTTTTCTCCATTTGATAAGGTCTTATACGATTTAACATTCAAATGACTGTATTAATTGGCTTTCTGTCACTATTGTAAAATATCTGAGACAATTAGCTTACAAAAAGAAAAGGTTCCTTTGGACCAATGGTTAGTAGATTCTACTCGATGATCATAAGAATCTGTTGCTTTTGGCTTCTAGTGTGGGACAAGGTGGCATCAGCAGAGCATGTGACATGATGAATCACTTACTTATGGTCAGCAAACAAATAAAAACAACAACAACAAGAGACTGAGGTCTCAGTTTCCTTAAAAGGTGTTCCTCCAATGACCCACAAACCTGGAAGGCCTGTTATGATTTGAATACAAAGCTCATGGATTAAATGTTTGTGTCAGATGATGGCCTTCGGGGAAGTGATTGGATCATGAGGGCTCTACCTCCATCTGTGGATTGATCCACTGATAAATGACCTCATTAGAAAGTGGGGTCTATGAGGAAGCAGGAACTAGTTAGAGCAAGTAGGAAAGTGAGACATGGTTTTAAAGGTATGGCTTGTCCTGACCCCTTCTCTCTCTCTTTCTGTTTCCTGGCCACCATGAGGTAAACAGGTTCTTCTACCGCACCATCTTGCTTTTATGATGCTCTCCCTCATCATGGACTGAAACCATGAACCCAAGTAACTATTTTCATTTTTATTCTTTCTTTCTTTTAGTTCTTGCACAACAGCACGTTTGTGTGAGAGCACACATTCAACCACCAAGATTGTCTGTAATATTCCTCAGTTGCTCACCCAACTTGTTTACTGTGGCAGTCTCTCAGTCAAATCCAGAGCCCACTGAGACAGCTAGTTTGACTAGGCAGCTTGCTCTAAAGATTTTCTGTATCTGCCTTCTGAGCCTGAAGTTACAGATGTACCACCACACCCACCCAGCATTTACATGGGTCCTGAGGATTTGAACTCTGGTTTTGACACTTGCATGACAAACATCTTAACCACTGAACCATTTCCCCTGCCCAATATACCTGTTCAAGTTAGTATTTCTTGTCACAACAATAATAACCCAAGGCTCCACCTCTCAAGTGGTGTGGGAGGTCCTTCTATGTGTTGCTTTTATTGATTAATGAATAAAGAACTGGCTTAGCCTATAGCATGGGAAAAAGAAGGGTGGAGTCAGTGAAATGCCATGGAGCTGCCCAGAGATAGACATGCTGAAACTCTGATGGTAGGCCACGGCCTTATGGTGATACCAAGATTAATATAAATTGGTTAAATTAAGATGTAAGAGTTAGCCAATAAGAAGCCAGAGCTAATGGGCCAATCAGTGATTTAATTAATACAGTTTCTGTGTGATTACTTTGGGTCTAAGCTAGCCCAGCAGCCAGGAACCAACAAGCAGCTTGCTCCCTCCTTCCAACACTCAAGGGCTTTTATTAATTACTAGTCATACCATTTTGGGGGCCCAAACCTTTAACAGATGTGTCTTGGGGACATTCACCATCCATATGATTGCATGGTTTAAGAATTTCAGAAAAGCTGCAGAGTTAGTACGTAGTACTCTCACACATCATATGGTTTTGAACAGAAGTAGCAACTATATGCTCACCTGTACCACAATGTCTAAAATCAAGAAAATAATGCATTAGTTGCTATCAACTAAACAAACTTCATTTGGATTTCATAAGCTTTTCACCAATGTCTCTTTTAAATCTTCAAAACCAGTATTTGATTGCACATTGCATTTATTAATAGTTGTTATGTTTCCTTCCCTTCTTTTCTCTGTGACAGTCACTTGTCATGATTATTTTTCATGATCATGTGTTTTGGAAGATGACCCATAAGACGGATCAGGGATGACCTGAGTTTGATATCCATGGTGGAAGGAGAGAACTTACTCTTGCAAGTTTTCCTCTCACCAATATAGGCACACACCACGTACATACCCACATCCTTACAAAATAAATGAAATAAAACTGTTAAGGGTGAGGCATATTAGTGATTGCTCATACATTTCGGAAGATACCAGCAGCTGTTTTGTAGAATGCATCTCAAATTTATTCTACCTCAAATCCCCCTGAGTATACTGAGGCAATATATTTTTCTCAAGAATATCACAGAAGTAGTGTACCCTTCTCAGTTGAGCATGCATGAAGCTAGATATGTCCTAGTATTGATGAAGTTAGCCTTGATCCATTAGCCATGAGAAGATCTGTGGATTTTCTCCACCATAAAATTTAATTTTTCCATCTTAAAAAATTAAAAACATGTTGGTAGAGAGATGTTGTTCTGTCTTCTCAAACTTTGGCTCACTAATTTTAGGATTCATCATGATCACTTCTGTAATGGATTAATAAAAAATGATGAAGATCCCCAGATCCCTGGAGGCTACAGAGGCAAAAATGCTGTAGGTCCCCAAGCGGGGCAGCCAGTCCTAGGCAGGGACTGGTGCAGGTCCCCGAGCTGCAGCAGTGGGCCATGTGGCAGCAGGCAGCGAACAGTGGTCCTGAGAGCAGCCAGTCCCAGGCAGGGATGGTACAGTTCCCTGAGTGGCTACAGCAGGCCATGAGGAGAGACAGACAGATGGGCATACCACAAGACCTCGCCACAGGTCTCCGAAGGCAGCTGGTCCAGGGAAGGGAGCCAAGTGGTGGGCAAGAGACAGAGACATGGATAGGCACACCATATCCTATCACACAGATATGCAGAGTGAGGTTGGATTTTTATTTAGTGGGTTATGGAGAAGGGGAGAACAGAGAGGCAGAGAAAGAGAGAGAGAGAAAGAGAGAGAGAGAGGGAGAAGCTGCCTCTTTAAAAGGGAGACAAAAAAGGAAGGAACTCAGGCTGGAAGCTGAAGATCAGCCTGCCTCAGCAGATGGGGGAGGAAGTGGGTGTGGCTTGTCTCTTAAAGAGACAGGACAGACAATTACATTCCCATCTCTTTTTATAATAAAAAGGTGGGAGGTTAGGTACCACAGATTAAAGGAATTGGGGCAGCGGATTCTCAAGACTGCTTATTTGTGGGCATCGCCTTTGGGGGGAACCTGAGAAGGCTGGGTGCTGGTCACATCTTGGGGTAAGATTTACACTCATAGAAAGACAGAAAGAAGAAAAAACTACTTTCAATAGAAGGTTAACGGCAGAACTGCCAATAGAATAGAACAGCTTAATATATTTTAAATCAGGGTTGGATTAAATATACCATATTGTTGTAAGAGACTTAAAAGTACATACCAGTTTAAAACATGAGACTTATTGTTTTGTAGTCTGGAATGAGATACAATGAACAGACAATTATAACATTTAACAGTAAACATAGGTACATTTAGTTACATGTATAAAAACACACACAAAGTGAACAGGAATTGGACAAAGCGGATACTCTTGGTGGGCCCTACCAAAGGCATGCTACTGCACAAAACACACATGCAACAGAGTCAACAAAAGGAATTTAGAGTCAAAAACATAAGTAAACCGGGGGACCAGGCAGGGTATACTTCAGTAAAGATGGCAGGACTTGGTCACCTGACCTGGTTATCAGTTTAGATGGTGGTGAAGTCACCTAACCTCAGTTAAGATGGTGGTAAGGTTACCTGACCTCATTCAAAATGGCAGTGGTCACATGTTGTATGGAAAGCCAAAATTCTTGAGCTGTAGGGATTTTAAGCTTAATAATAAGAGAGACCTAGAGATATGATCCACCCTGTGGCTGGGCCACCATGCCACAAGCTGCAGAGGGGAGCAAAAGGCTGGAATTGAAAACAGCTGCCTCGTGGATCCAACCAATCTTGTTGGCAGCAGTAGCGGTGGCAGGGACAGTTTGAGGAAACTCCTTCCATTTGCCTGTGCACTGACAGTAGTTAGAAAGCTCCCATAAAAGTGGAGCTGGTGGGATACCTGTGGAGTGAGGGTATGAGCTGAAGAAGTAGGACATTAAGGCTTGTGGTTTTAAGGCCTCTAAAAGGTATCCATCCCAGGGGGATGGATGTGGATGGCTTGCTACCCATAGCTGAAACCGTGAAAACCCATGAAAAATGGTGACACCACAAGGCCTATAACAAGACGTCTCCCCCATAGGCGGGGTGTAAATTGTCACGAATACCACAGGACCCATGAGAGGGTGTCCCCTTGACCCCGGGTTGGGTGCTATGGCCTGGCTGGATCCAGTTGGGGTGACTCGGAAGCCAGATAGGCCAGAGGCCACTCCAAGCGGCCTTTACCAAAACAGAAACAAAAACAAACAACATGGCAGGGAGAGAAAAAGAGAAGAAAGAAAAAAAGAGAAAAACTGCGGGACCCTGGGCCCCCAGTTGAATACACCACACAGAGTGTGCAGTGCTAGCACAGGAGGACTGACCCCGGGACAGTCTGTTCACGAGTTTAGCTAAGGGAAGCAGTCCAGAGATGAACGTCAGCGAAGGGCTCAGGCAGTGAAGGGCTCAACCATTCGTGGTTGGGGGGTTATCCCCCCATTTCTAAGAACACCAGAGGATTTCCAGGAGCTCACCAGTCAATTCCTCGGGTTCAGAGACACAGTTAAGCTGACCATAATGGGGAAAACTCACCAATTGAAGCCGGTGGTGTGCGTAGAAATCACGCTATAGAAATCACACTAAGGCATATGGAACACTTGGTTGTTGTGTGAAAAAATTACCTGGTTCCAGATCCTGACCCCATAAGAGGGGCTCAGAGCAAGAGAGCCTCCCAAGTCTCATGGCAACCAACGTACTGGAAAAATTTAAAATGCTGTGGATCCTGAGTGGCTGCAGCAGGCAGCGGGTCAAAGAGACCACGCTGCAGGTCCCCGAGTGGGGGCAGGCATTGGGCCCCAGAGCAGCCAGTCCTAGGCAGGGATGGCACATAAACAGCCAGTCCCAGGCAGGGATGGCACATGAGACTATGCCACAGGTCTCCGAAGGTGGCTGGTCCTGGGCAGCGAGCCATGCGGAGGGCGAGAGACAGACGGATAGCCATGCCATGCAGAGTGAGGTTGGATATTTATTTAGTGGGTTATGGAGGGGGAATGGAGAAGGGGAGAAGCACAGAGATGCAGAGAGAGAGAGAGAAAGAAGAGAGAAGAGAAGGGAGAGACAGAAGCTGCCTTTTCGAGAGAGAGAGAGAGAGAGAAAAGAGGAAGAGACTCAGGCTGCAAGCAGGAAGGAAGATCTGCCTGCCTCAGTGGATGGGGGAGGGAGTGGGTGTGGCTTGTCTCTTAAAGAGACAGGACAGACCATTACAACTTCTTTTAAAGATTTTCTTTCTCAAGTGTGTGCCTCTACATGTGCCTGTGTGTGGATATGTGCATAGGAGTGCAAATGCCCATGGAAGCTGGAGTTATAGGCAGTTTCGAACCACTCAACATGGGTTCTGGGAGCCAAACGTGGGTCCTCTTCAACTGTGGTACATGCCCCTAACTACTGAACCATCCCCAGAATCCTCAGATCTTAACCACAGCGACTCTACTACCCTGCCATTCTGCATTGTCTTTATTCTTACAGCCACTTGGAATTCATCTGCAGGTGACAGCTATTTCATCTCTCTCACTTATAGTGTATTTGTTTGTTTTCATCAGATCCGGATGACAGGTTTTAAAAATTATTTTGGCTGTTTCTAAAATCAAATGCCCCCTCCCTTTGTGACTTGTATTGTTTAAGCTTTAATAAATTGGGATTCTCCCAGCTTAGGCTTTTGTGCCATTTTAGCCTGACCTCTGGTTCTTTTTTTGTTGTTGCTTTTGTTTGTTTGTGTTTTAAGTAACACCTAAGTCTTGTATAGTATTCCAGGCTCTTATTATGTCCCATCTCAAAGTCCTGGAGTCAGTCAAGCACTTCTCCCAGGAACTCTGATTTTCTTTATTGAGAGTTTGGAAATCAAGGTCTGGGAACTTATTATTATTATTATTATTATTATTATTATTATTATTATTATTATTATTATTATTATTGTAAAGCAATTTAGAGATCAGAGCTTCAGGATGCATCTCTGTACAGACACTTGCATAGGTACAAATATAAGTCTGCAGATCTATTTTGAAGATAAGAGCCTATATTGACAGCCCTAATTCAAATAAATTTCCACAAAGTTCTTTTGAATAGAAGCAGCCATTTTCTTTCTTGTTACTTCTTCATCCTAAAATATGTTTGATCTGGCTTTTTCAAGGACAAGTTTGTCTCTTCCTGGATTGAGACACTCAGATCTCAGGTCACTGCTATTCCTATTTTTGGATTGATGTTTGAGACCTTAAGAGTCACTTCCTGAGCTCCATTTCCTTCCCTTGGCTGTGTCCTTTTTTTTTCTTTTCTTTCTTTCTACTGGGATACTTGAGCATTTTTATTTTTATTATTTCATTTAATCTCCATAATGCATTCTTATCAGTTCCTCTTTTCAAAAGTAATATTAGTGGTTCCTACTAAGGATTTCTAAGGAAAATAAGTGTTGCAGCGGTTTGAATGAGAATGTCCCCATGGGCTCAGATATTTGAACACTTGGTCCGGGGTTGGTGACACTGGGGAGGTTGAGAAGATGCAGCCTGGCAAGAGGAAGTGACTCACTTGGGGATGGCTTTGAGCTCTCTCTCAGCTTCACACTTGGGGTTGAGAATGTTTTCTCTCAACTTTCCGCTGCTGACACCATGTCTGTGGTATGCTGCCATTCCTTCCTCCTACGATGGCCTTTTAGCCCTCTGAATCCCTAACTAAAATAAACTTTCTTCCATGAGTTGCTTTGGATCATGATGCTCTATTCCAGTAACAGGTTGGTACTAATACAGTTGTTCTGTTCTTTTAGTTAGAGAATAACACAAGAAAAAAGTGTCTGTACATGATAAATAAAAACTTTTTATCATTGGTTAGTTGAACCCACAGTGAGAGAACCAATGGATGTGGAAGGCTGGCTGTACATAAATGAACCCAATCTCCATTTTAACTTACTTTTATCTGATTTGTTTCCCCCAGTTATTCTACTTACTTACTTACTTCCTCCCTCCTTCCCTTCCTCCCTCCCTCCTTTCCTTCCTTCCTTCCCTTCTTCCTTCTTTGCTTTCTTCTTTTTAACCTTTTTATTTTATGTATATGGGTGTTTTGCTTATATGTCTGTACACTATATAAATGCAATGCCCATGAGGTCAGAAGCATCAGATCTCCCAGACTGGACTTAAAAATGGCTGTAATCAATCAGGTGGGTACTGGGAATTGAACCTGGGTTCTCTGGAAGAACAGCCAGTGCTCTTAACCACTGAACCATCTTTCTGTGAATTTGTTTTCTTATTCTGATGTTTGTAGAAATGTTGGAGTGGAATATTTTAGAACTATTTATTATCAAGCAAAACTTCCATTTTAGGACCCAGAGTTGTACACCAGGTTTGCAGTCTGGATGACCCTCTTTAGTTTGATCTGCAGAATTTGCGGTCCATCTGTGGACGTGACACTCATCTTGCAAGTTGGAATTTATGAATATGCCCCAAGCATAGGCTTCATTTTTCCTTGATTTGGAGATAATTATCACTTGATCTGCAAAAGCCAAGTACTTCGCTTGCTCATGGATGGCTGATTGCAGATAAAAATTTATAGAGAAAGAGTCACATTCCTGAAGACATAAATAGCCCACACCACTTTTAAAGAAGCATGATTCTCTGCTTCAGCTACAGGAAAAGAATGAAGGTTCTGGGTTACACATTTCAACATTTCAGCAGAGACAGAGACTGGCTTCATGGTGCAGGTCTATAATCTCAAGTACTTGGGAGACTGAGGCAAGAGGATCACAAAATCAAAGTGAGCCTGGACTATATAGAGTTAATTCAAGGCCAACTTAAGCAACACAGCATTGTATCAAAACAAATAGACCACTTGCCCGGCATGTACAAGGCTATGTGCTTAATCCCTAACATTGAATCAAAGCAAAAAGAAAAGAGAGAGAAATTGGTAGAAGACAGAAAGGAAAGGAGGCAAGCTAGGGGGAGGCAGGGCAGGAAGGACAGGGAGAGCAGGGTGGGGCATGGAGGGAGGAGCAAGGTAGGGAGGGCAGGGCAGGATGCAGAGGGCAGGGCAGAGAGGGCAGGGTGGGAGGAAATCCATCTTCTGAACAATCCAATCTGTACATGAAAACTAAATCTGATCATTGCATAGGTTGCCATTGTTCAGGAAGATTCCATCTTTGTAAACCCATGCCCAGGATCATTGCTGATGTATCCAGTCCCAGACTCAAGAGTACAGCTAGACACTGGCTGCCTAGGGCCATGGAAAGGCAGCCTGATGTCCATCAGAAGAGACTAGAAAACTACTAAGACCATCCATCACTCTATGCTCAGTGTATCAACTCCAGCCTCCTCTGCTTATAAAGGACGTAAAGAAGCAAAGCACATGAACACAGGTGTACTGAACATCGGGGCACCTGAACCTTGGCTGCTGACCAAGAGAGAGCTCTGAGGACCCAGCATATGTATGCCAACAGTCATGCATGCCACAGTCACGAAAGCATCAGGCATAAAGAACACATCGTCTACCACATAACACTTTACATATGCAGCCGCAGCAGCTGGTCATCATGGGGGGTAGCTTCTGTTCAGCTCAGTTCTATTCTCGGCCCTAGGAAAGATACCATTTTCTTTGAAAGAGCACAGTGTAATACTGCCATCTGCCACCTGCAAACCACAACCTTAGGAATGTGCTGGAGCTGTTTCAGGGTGACCTGTCAGCCTGTGGTTCTGGGTTTGTTTGTTTTTTTTAATGAACATGTGACTCACAGCTGATCCTTTTGTTTCCTGACAGATGAGAAGACCTGGCAGTTGACAATCAGGTGAGGAACCAACAGAAATCCACAGCATCTGGAGCTTCTAGGGCATGGTTCTGAAGTGGGTGTCCTTGCTGAATGTCATCTGACACACTGCAATGTGGTAAGTGGAATGTGACCATGAACTCTGACATGTCAGCTCATACCTGGTTGATGCCACAGTGTAACTTCATTGAATGAGTCACAGAACTCACATAAACCACAAGTATGAAAAGCTTCATGAGTAACTCTGGGAAGGATCTCGTCCAAGGTCCATAGGGTAGATCTGGGGATGACTTTGTTGTTGGCAGCACAGAACATCACTTGGCAAGAAACAAGTACAATATTTTTCTTGATTAGTGAGCATTTAAATAATATGCTACTTCCTAGGCAACATAAGGTTTTCAAGATAGTTTTCTTGACTGGCCCTGTTGCATTCTTTGGGCCTTTGCTGTTACACATTTGACTTTCATATGTGCTCAGTGCACTGGGCAGCATCTGCTGTATTTGCTGGATAAAACTGTTTATCTTGTGGAGGAATTGAAAATGCAGGGCGGTTGATTCTACTTCACTTCCATAATCACATTTCTTTGTAGAGAATTAACTTTACTGCTGGTTTCCTATTCCTCCATGATAAAGAACTCTTGGTAAAGAATTATGTTCCTGTCTCCAGGCTTCTTCCTTGAGTTTCTTCAATGAGTTTCCTCTGCGATGAACTGTGACCTACAAGTGTAAGGGGAAACAAGCCCTGCCCTATCCAGGATTGCTTTCAATTGGAGCATTTTATCATAGCAACAGTACAAAACTAGAATACCCTCCAAGTTCTTAGATCTTGCCTAGAATAGAGTGTAGACAGAGGCTGTTTATTCGTTCCTGGCTGCCTAGACCCAAAATAATCACACAGAAACTATGTTAATTGCAACACTGCTTGGCCAATGACTCTAGTGTATTCCTAGCTAGCTCTTACATCTCGAATTAATCCATTTCTATTTATTTTATATTTTACCACGAGGCTCGTGGTTTACTGGTAAGGTTCCAGGGCATCTGTCTCCTTTAGCAGCTACATGCCATCTCTCTGACTCTGTCACATTTTCTCCTTTATCTCTGCTCGGAATTCCAGCCTTGCCCTATTCTGCACTGTCATAGGCCCAAAGAAGATTCTTTATTAACTAATGGCAATAAAACATATTCACAGCATACAGAAGGGAATTCCACATCAATAGAGGTCTTTCTAGAATAAATGACAACAGAGGATATTTCCTTTAGATAAAGTCTACGCCCCATAAATAAGGGTCAGATTGCACCAGGGCTTCAAAAAGATGATTACACAATAACTCATCATCAGTACTTTCCAAGGCAGTATTTGCCCCATTGCAAATAACACAAGTCTCCGACATCAACAGCCCAGCCCAGGACAGGCCTGCATTTCTTCTTTCTGCTGGTTAAAATTTCAAGTCTAATCATCCATGAGAAGCCACCTAAACAAGAAGAGAAACCCTCTTCAGGGTTCTTTGAAGGACAGCAGTAATAATTTGCACACGAGAAGAGATTCAAGTCCACATTGAGAATCAGGCAAGATTGCCTCCAGAGAAGTAATAAGTCCAGTGGGGGAACACTGCACTTTAAACTACGCATCTTCTTCTATTCCAAAATGGGATGCTTGTCACTAACATCTGCACTCAAGAGATTCTGCATCACCTATAGTTTCCTCAAGCAAAGAAGCTTGCACTTACTTTGCCACTAGAAGATCCTTGGGGGTGGAGGAGTTCCAGTCATTCCCCCGAGGACAAGACTTCTTAGAACTTCTAAAACTAAATCCTCTTCTTCTATCTTGGGGATAAAAATCACAGTCGGGCAAACCTGTGCACATAAAGTTTGATCCAAAGTTGAACAGATGGGTAGGTGCTCCTACTCACCTCCTGTGGTGCAGAATCCACTAGAGATGTTTAAGACATCAACCACATCTCTATGTGAATGAACAGAGCTGTCTACCTGACTAGAAGGTGAAGAGCCCTTTCCAAAATAAGAGAAAACACAGGACACATGCTGCTAGGGATGGAATTTCTGAAGTTCAGTGAGTTCAAATAAAAGGCACATAAACATCTAGCTTCATGTCTCATTTTCATGGGTAGAGATGGAGACTGGTTATTGTTTTCCTGGCCGCCCAGACCCAAATAATCGCACTGTTTGGCCAGTGACTCAGGCATATTTCTTATATCGTGAATTAACCCATTTCTATTAATCTATGTATCGCCACAAGGCTGTGACCTAACGGTAAAGGTTTTGAGTGTCTTTCTCCTTCGGCAGCTACATAGTGTCTCCTTGACTCCACCTACTCTCTCTATATATCTCTGTTCTGATTTCCTGTCTGGCTTTACTCTGTTAAGCTATTGACCCAAACAGCTTTATTCATCAACCAATAAAAACAACACATATACAGAAGGATATGCCACATCATCTCCCCTTCGTAAAATTACATATGCAAAACAGTTATCAAGCAAGAGTTATAGTTACAATATTTAGTTCATTTACATTTGGCAAATTAAGGAAAATATTCTATCATCTATTCTGTCTTTGTAAGTCTAAAGTTTTGTATCATGTTTATCCTTTATCATAACTAAGGAAAACTATAATTGTCTTCAACTCTTCAAAGACCCCAGAAGGATATACCTAAGTAAACAGTACATTATAAACAACTTAGAAAACTCTAGAATTGGTGGAGACATCTTGCTGCCTGGACAGTCATTCAGAGTTCTTCTGTAATGTTGGGGCATCCATCTTCAGCCTAAAGGCCCATAGTATCTGGCAGACTTTTCCATGAAGCAGGAAATTTGAAGATCTATTCTGCCATGTACTGGCAAAGTTCATCAGTTGCTTTCTTCTGTGTCCTGAAGGAACTGTCTCACCTTCTTTAGGCAAGTTCACTAGTCACTTTTTTCTGTGGGTCCTACATGTCCAGTTCATACAGCATACCATCAAGCCGTCCAGGCAAGAACAGATTCTTGCCCAAATGGCTAGCCTTGTCACATTGAAGACAAATTCCATAATAAGTTTCTCTGATGCCCCTCAATCTCTCTGAAATAATTGATGCTGCCAGAAGCAGACATGTCTCACTCACAAGAGAAGTCTAAGTTCTTAAAACCCTTTTAAATGCCATTTTCTGTAGTCTTTTGCAGTGTTGAAGATTATTTAGCTAACTGAAATACATCTCTGCATATCTAGAAAACCTAACTAACATGACTACAAGTTTGACTATTATAAATTGTTAGGAATATTTTCTAATGCGAGCTCTCTGCCAACGCAAAAATCCCATTCAAGCCAAATCACAACAAGCCTAATTAAAGGATATACAGGTTTAATAGGATTCCTGCATTCTCAGGTGGCCCTGAGGGGAACCTGGAAGCTGCCAATGTGACCATGGGGCAGGGGGTGGGGAGAGACCACAAAGGGACTTTCCGGGAAGCAGTTTAAATAGACTGGGGAAGTGGTCCTGATCTCCTCTGGGGAAGGGTCAAGGTTTGGTGGGCTGCCTTGACCCTCCTTGGGGGAGGAGTCAAGGTTTGGTGGGCACAGGGGTGGGGCTTCCAAAGATGGAGGACAGAGACCAGGATTTACATAAATGACTATTAATATGTAATTTTTAATTATACGTTACAATTTTAAATGAGCTGCACAAACACAATACCTTAAACAAGAGCAGAAATGTATATACACAGTGTAACAAAATTAACCTTAAATTTGTATCAATAGACCAAGATCCATACCAATACAATACAATTTATATCATATCCCCTTATTTTTTTAAGAAATTGACTGTGACCATTATTATAACCAACCCTTTTAAAATGAAAATAAACATTTATAAACAATCATTTGGGGAATTTGGGCGTAGTTTTCTCCAAACTGGTTCCTGCTGTTTGTTGGGTGAAGTATTTTTAGGGGTTCACAGAGACCTTTTGGGGGATCTTGTTCCATCAAACCACATTAGCCTAGAAGGAATCCACAGGTTCTCATGCTCAGTGGAAACAAAAGCAGAACCTCTTTTCCAAAGCAACATATCCTTAGACTCAAATTTTGAAGTCAAGATACCTTTAAAATATATATGTTGATTTAGCTTAGAAGCCTCCAAAAGCAAATGTCTCTCTACAGTCAAAAAAAATTCAAAGAAAACACAATAATATGCACAATCTAGATTCTCTGTGTTTTCCACCTTTATGTGACTTATTTTTCTTTACTCCTTTAATCTATGACTGTCTGTACTCTTTTATATTACTTTTATTGTCTCTTTAAAGAATTTATTTCTTTTTATAACTGTCTATACTCTTTTTCTTCTCTCTCCTAAGCCTATGTACAGTTTTTAACACACTGTGTCTCCTTTAGGGATCTTTTATTTCTGAATCTGTCCTCTTGTGTATCTGAAATCCTTTTCTGACAAGAAGCATTTTAAAATGGTAAGCAGTGTTTTTGCAGCAGCCTTGGATGCTGGCTTCACCTCTCTCAATCTTTCACTATGGCACAGGTACTTTTATCACTAACTCTGGGATTGCTGGATAGGAGCCACGCTCACCACCTCAACTCTGGGAAGGAACATGCAGCATCTGAGTAAAAGCTAAATCTGCTCTGCAGTGCACTGCATATATCTCTATGTATGGCGATGGGAATCTGCCATGCTCTCTTGTCTGTGCATGCCAAGCAAACCTAATCTGGCCATTTCCCCAGGCAGAAAGCACTGAGCTGCTGGCTTGCTCTCAGCTACTTTCCTCCTAAACCTGAGAGGGTGTACAAGGACCCAGACCTGAGGTGGGTGACAGGTCATGCATGTTAGCCCCAGTTGTTCAGTCGCCATTTGTAGATGGAGACTGCTCATTCATTTCCCGCTGCCCAGACCCAAATAATCACACAGAAACTATATTAATTACAACACTGTTTGGCCAATGACTCAGGTGTATTTCTATCTAGCTCTTACATCTTAAATTAACCCATTTCTATTAATCCGTGTGTCACCACAAAGCTGTGACCTACTGATAAATGCCCTGGGCATCTTTCTCCTTTAGCAGTTACATGATGTCTCCTTGACTCCACTTACTCTGTCTCTCTATCTCCATTGTGATTTCCTACCTGGCTTTACACTGCTAAGTTATTGGCCCAAACAGCTTTATTCATCAACCAATAAAAGCAACACATATACAGAAGGACATTCCACATCACATAGGTGAAAAATAGTCATCAGAAGCAACAGGATAGCTTGTGTGTAGGACATATGCAGCTGGTTTTGTATAATGTTGAGCTTTGCACATTTGAAAATCTGCCCAAGATCTGTGAAACAGAGCAACAAGTCTTCTCCCTAGACTCCCAGCATTTCTGTATTAGCTATTTTGGTTGTTGCTGCTGTGACAAAATGCCTGACTCCAACAACTCAAAGGATGAAAGGTGTCTTTTAGCACATTGGTTCATGTTCACATGGCTCCATATGTCTGGGCATGGTGTGAGGCATGAAGGCAGAGGAGCTTCTTCATGGCTTATAGGAAGCAGAGAAAAGGAGGGTTTACACAGGAGAAGCTAGGGCAAGACATAGTCATAAGGATACAGAGATAGAGACTTTTAAGTATAATGGCAGTAAATAGCAGACATAGTCATAAGGATACAGAGATAGAGACTTTTAAGCTTAATGGCAGTCCCTCAGAGCTACCTGAACTTGGCCACGTCACATACACTTGAGTGTAGAAAATGTTCTGAGAGTCAGAGACCATAAAGTCAGGAACCTGGGCCTCGCCCTGTTTTAGACCTCACTTGGTAAATGATTTGAACTCAATCTTTACCCTCACTTCACGAAGCCAGGAAGACCTAGTTTGAATGTTTCATGAGAAGATGCCAACTCACATAAAGTACCAGAGTCTACATGGAGAGAACTCATTAAAATCTTTATATCTATTGACTCAGAGAGGCTATAATCTTGGGAAGTTGCTACCACCTGCATTCCCAGAGACAGCTAAACCAAACCCATCCCAAATATTTTCCTCCCCAAGAAGCTCCATTAGAACAATTCTTATAGACTCCAATTGAGCAATCCAAACCCAGCCACATAAAGTTAGAACAGTATTTTTTTCAAAAGCTATGGTATGGAAACAAAGTATTGCTATGGCCGGTTTGATAGAACATGACTAACAATGCTGAAAAGTCAGGATTTTCTTCCTGAAAGGGGATTTGAGTCTAGCTTGTCTGGTTTTATGTTTTTGTTTGTTTGTTATTGCTGTTGTTTTTAAGATTAGATGGTGAAAGCAAGAAGATCTGGAGTCTGAGGCTATCCAAGGCTACATGAAAGTCTATGAAAAACAGCAAGAAGATGGAAAGGTTGGTGATGTATTCAGACACACATAAACTCTTATAAAGGACAATGTAAACAAGACTTGTGAAGAGAGCCCCAAGGGTCCAACTGCTGTTTCCTATGGGCTCGATGCATGTGTCTGAGGCACCTACTCTTCCTGGTACTCTTTCTACCAGAACAAGAACACAAATCTCAAGTGGATTCAAACCTGTGACTTTCATCCTGTTAGTCTGAGATACTGTAATCCTTATTACTGTTCTTCTCTAAACCACATCCGAGGTGGTTTCCCTTCAGTTCCCATTTTATGCAGTGTACTGTCCACAGAATAATGTGCATCTTAATCTTGGTAACTGGGTCTTACCAGCAAGGCTCAGATAGAAGCTCACAAGTCAAGTCCCCATGGGAGTACTTAATGTCTACTTGTCAGACTTAGACTTCCGGTGTTCCCCCCTCCATTGCAATCATTTTTCTGTACTATGCAAAGTATTCTGTCCCTCATTTCAGCCTATGCTTGACTGCTGTTTTATCATCCAGACTCCTCCTTAGGGTGAAGGGCTTGAATCCCACTGAAAAGTAGCGTCTACCCTATGCCCCACAGCTTGTATCTGTGATGTATTTTGGTGCAGGAAGGCTGTACAGTGGTAGCACCCTACTGGCCACAGAAGGAACCTGCCCACCAAGCTCACCCAGTTCTTAGAAATGAGACTAAACCGGACCTTTATATTAAAGGTATGAAAACCAAGAGTAGAGGGGTAAGGGGCAATATTTGTTCTCGGGTGCTAAATCCTTATGTGTATAAACTAGGAATCCAGAGCAAAGAATGATCCTAAGAAGTTTTGAGGGGATAAAGCTTTATAAGGGTGGTGTTCAAACAAGATGATTTGTCTTTTCTTACATTCATGGGCTAACGTCCAGGATCTCTACCATTAAACAATAACTCCGCCCAGGTAATCTAACCAGAAAAAGATAACTCAGGCTTCAGGTCAAAGATGAATGTTCATATTAACAGAGGGAGACAATGGCTAAGGCTTCAAGATTTCTTTTTTAAGCATATAGATGTGAATTTTAAAGTAATTCTTTTTATAATTGAGTGGTGCTACAAGAAAGGAACCACATGAAGGTTGGTGAACCCACGTCTATTAGACCTTCTCATGGTTCTTAGAGGCCAATATTTGTGAAGTGTTTTGCCTGCTCTTTGTAGTTAAGAGGAAAGAAAAGAGAACCTGTGGGGTGGTGCAGCCTGGAGGAGTCACGCAGATGTGAGTGTCCTGCCTAGGTCAGGTTCTCCGTGCCTTAGCTGTCGGCGGGCTCCAAGCTGAGAGCCAGGAGGATGACAGCAGCCAGGGGAGAATTGATATCTTAACAGGGTGCTATGGTGGGCGGGCCATACCTTCATGTGCTCTCCTTTCTAAAAGTTTCGCTGTGTGATGCTTTCCTCTGATTGTCTCGTAGGATTCGAACCATGAAAACGATGACCAGTCGTAAGTCACTGTGGGTGCTGCTGTTGATAGTTATCTTCTGGGTCTCTTTTACAGTTTTCAGAAACCCATTGAAGGTAGGATTTTATCGCTTTTCCTGTTTTACTGGGTATCGTGTGCCTAGGAAAGTAGAAGCTGCAAAGACCCACGGACTGCAACGGAGATGGGGTGCGCTCAATACGGCTTACCACGCAGCGTTAGTGAACCGACGTAGCTGGCAATTGTTAAACACAGCAACAAGTGAGGAACGTGCCCAAACCTTTCACAGATAAGCTGGGACCCAGAGCAGAGGGCATTTCTCAGAGACAGTAAAATCACGAGGGACGGCAAGCTTTATGTTCACAAGTGTGCTTACACACAGACTTTGTTCTGTGCTGCTCGCGGTTAAGTGCAGCTATTGCCGTGCCTGGCCCACAGCCTGTGCTTGCACCTGCCTTAAGGGAGCGTCTGTAGGAGAGAATGCATTCATGTCTATGTACTGAAACGGACCTGCCTTTTAAAAACCATGGACCATGCCGAATGGGAAGCATTTCCCTCCTCCAGCACCAAGCTGTCTAAAGAGCTATTCAAACTTCTCCATGTTGTTTCGGCCGTTGCAGATTTTTAAGGCTTCCGTTTTATTTTGTTGGTGTTGGCTTGTCCTTGTTTGTTTTCTCTGTTCCATTGGTGGCTTCTCTGCTTTGGAGTGGGGCTTTTGGTGGTGGTGGTCGTCGTGATTAGTTGCCTTTAAGTGTTTGTTTGCTAGAATTTTGTTTTTGTGTTTTTGATGTATGGTTTCACTCTGTAGCATAGGTTAGCCCTTCTCCTACTGTACAGATCAGGCATGGGCTCAAACTTGCAGCTGCCCTGATTCAGGTTTCAATGCTCTTAGAGAGCTGTTTTATTATTATTATTATTATTATTATTATTATTATTATTATTATTATTATTATTATTATTATTATCATCATCTACATAAGAATTGGGTTCATGCAAGCCACTTTGCCTTTGCTGAAAATTCTAATTAGTGATTGAGAGCAGTGATCCATCTTACTGTCACTTTATTTGATGTGTTAGGATATTTTCAAATATCTTTTCAAGTAATAGAAATAGTCCCACTTTTCTTGTGTCCCATCTCTTTCTAATGTTTCCCATGTGTCCAAGTTAAGGTTTCTATTGCTGTGATGAAACACCATGACCAAAAGCAACTTAGGGAGGAAAGGGTTTACTTGGCTTACACTTCCACATCACAGTCCATCACTGAAGCAAGTCAGGACAGAACTCAAACAGGGCAGGAACCTGGAAGCAGATTCAGAAGCCACAGAGGAGTGCTGCTCCCTGGCTGCCTCCTCATGGCTTGCTGAGCCTGCTTCCTTATAGCACCCAGGACCACTGTCCAGGGATGCCACCACCCACAATGGCCTGGGCCCTTGCACATCAACCACTAATTAAGAAAATGCCCTACTGATGCATGTTCAGCCCAATCTTACGGAGGCAATTTTCTCAATTGAGATATCACTGATAACTATAGCTTATGTCAAGCTGACATAAAATTAGCCAGCACACCGTGTTATCCCATAATCCTCACAATAACCATTCAAGAAGCATAATTATGACCTGATAGGCAGTTGCTAAAACTGATTAACAGTTATGTGCATGCAGTACCCATAGTGGCCAGAAGACAGTGTCAGATCTCCTAGAGCTGGAGTTACAGGAGGTTGTTTGCCACTGGCAACTGGACTCAGGTTCTCTTTAGGAGCAGCAAACACTGTTCACTGCTCAGCCTTCTCTCCACCCCCATATCGCCGCCATTTTGAAGACGGTCCTAGCTAGGGCTAATTGACGATGAATGTGTTTCCCAAAAGAAGCCATTGAAAACTAGAGTTATACAGGCAGTTTAAACCAAGATGTCAGTGTGTAAAACACATGTGACCACAAAATCTCAGAGTAACATGATTTCTATGCCTCTTGTTGTTCTAAAAAAGACAAAAGGAGTTAACCTACCAAAACTTCTTACATTAAAGAGCATCTTTTTCTTTCTTCTCTGTTCTATTTCTTGCCTGCTCAGATATGGGCTACGTTCAAGTTGCCTGTGTCCTTCAGTGGCTGGAACTTAGTCATGAAATCCTCGTGTCCTACAGTGCTTCTGAACCCACCAGTCTCACCGAAAGAGACAGAGCTGAGAGTCCGGGAGGTCCTAGACAAACTAGATAAGCAGATCCCTCCCAGACCCTTCACCCACCTCAACAACACCACCAGTGCCACACACAGCACAGCCACCGTCCTCAACCCTCGAGACACATACTGCACGGGGGACAAACTGGATGTGCTGCTAGAAGCTAGGGACTACCTGGGACGCAGGAAGGAGTATGGTGGGGACTTCCTGAGGGCCAGGATATCCTCCCCAGCCCTGAAGGCAGGAGCTTCTGGAAAGGTGACAGACTTCAACAATGGCACCTACCTGGTCAGCTTCACTCTGTTCTGGGAGGGCCCGGTGGCCCTGTCTATCCTGCTCATCCATCCCAGTGAAGGGGTGTCAGCCCTTTGGAGGGCACGGAAACAGGGCTACGACAGAATCGTCTTCACCGGCCTGTTTGTCAGTGGAACCTCTCAGGTCCGAACCGATTGTGCCTTGGTTCTAAACTCAAGTGCCGAGTTGTGCCAATATCTGGACGCCCAGGACCAAGAAGCTTTCTACTGTGTGAAGCCTCCAAATGTTCCCTGTGCTGCCCTCACCCACATGCATTCAAAGAACAAGGAAGTTTCCTATCTTAGGCAGCAAGAGAGGAGCCTCTTTGAACGGTAAATAATTATTGTTTCACATGTCCAGGGGAAGGTCGGTAATCTAGCCTGCAGGATGTATTCTAAGCACATTAACTTAGGGGCTACAAGAAGAGTCCTTTGAGAAGGGACCTGTGAATTCCTTTGAGGATAGTGTTCATTGTCCAGGAGTCCTCGAACTTCTATAAGTAATCCTTATCAAAGAACCCCCCAAAAAAACACAGATTGAGTAAAAACTAAAAGAATGAGATTTATGTATGTGTATTCTAATACATTTTTTCTGTGTCTCAATACACTGCCTTGCATACATACCTTCTTGGTTCCTGTCTCCCATGGACTAAGAAACAAATAGATGGAAAATAAATTCTAGCCAGAGAAATTGGATTCTCAATGAGAACTAACAGACAGACTGGTCAATCTGAGTTCTGGGACTTTGCTTAAGTCGAGACCACTGCAGATTAATTTCTGTATCTGTCTCTTTAAGGTCAAATATAGGTGTGGAGATTATGGGAAAACCAAATGTGATTAGTGTCTCCAAATGCAACAGTAAGTGGGTCTGTGTTTGGTGGGCGGTGCTTAACCCTGGACCCATTTAAAGGTCCTGCTCTGTTTTCTGGACTTGGCCGCTGTCTCCGTTTTTTAAAGGCGGGCCAAGGCACAAAGTCCATGAGTGAATGAATGAACGGTTGTATTCACTGGGATCTTACACGCGTGCTCTGGTGACCCCATATCTCACTAATCTACTTATCAGGTAGAAGGTCTCCTGCCCATCTTACACAATAACCTACAAAGGTCAAAACTTTCTCCCGAGTCTCTGCCTAGCTCTCCTGCCATCCTCACAGCCTCCCTGGAATTCTCACTTAGAAATCTCCACTATGCCATCTAGGAGTCAATTTTCTACAATTCTTCTCTCTTGGTTTTTGAAACCATTTTTTTTTACAAAGAACTTCCACATACACATTCAATAGGTTTTTTTTCCTGTTTTTCTTTTTTTATTGATTTTATTGAGCTATACATTTTTCTCTGCTCCCCTTCAACCCTCTCCCATGGTCCCCATGCTCCAAATTTACTCAGGAGATCTTGTCTTTTTCTACTTCCCATGTAGATTAGATCCATGTATGTCTCTCTTAGGGTTCCCATTGTTGTCTAGGTTCTCTGGGATTGGCATTCACTGGTTTTTCTCTTTCTTTCTTTCTTTCCTTAAAAAAAAAGAAGCTCTGAACAGCTAGCTCACAAACACCACCTAAAATGGTTTAAGGCAATAGTATCTTTGCCTCTCTGAATGCACCATGAAAAGCTTGCTGATTGCTAAGACGGTTTTCCACATAGAAGGAAAAACACGTTTCTGATGGCAAAAGTGATATGCAGTGCTTCCCCAGCGCACACAGAGCCCTCGGCTTGACCCCCAGCACACGTAAACACACATCCATGATTTCCAAACTCTGGGAATAGAGGCAGGAAGATGAGGAGTTTAAGGCCATTCTCAGCTACACAGCAAGTGGAAGGCAAGCCTAGGCTACCTTAGACTCTATCTGAAAGACAGAGACAACTTAGAGCAGAAGGGGGAGAGAAATGGTATTTCTTTGGCCCCACATATATACACCAGTAACCGCATAGTAGCTGGTCTCACGGCAAGGCTAACAAATAGTCACGTTTTCCTTGAAGGCCTTTTTTATTTTTATTGTGAAAGGAAAAACCCAACGTATTTTCATAAAACACACTAGTAGGTATCACTTAGGAAACTCACGCCAGAATAAAGTTTTATGGAAAACAAGTGTCCCATTATAAAGATACTTTAATAAGCATCTTTTTATTGTCACCCCATCTACATGCCTGTCAAGAGGGTTCTTTGGGAACAATGAAAGGCTCTTAAACACAGGTCAGTAGAACGCTGTTTTAGAGACTATCTCGCTGATTCCTTGGCAGAAGAAGCTGTTCCAGCAAAAGAGAGGTGCAAGCTCGGGATGGTACCTGCAATCCCCAGTGGGCATGTCTGGAAAAACACATGGAATCCAGCTTCCTGTAGTTTGGCTCCAATCAAAATGAAAGACTGCCTGAGAGGAAAATTCATCCATCTGATGGGTGATTCCACAATCCGCCAGTGGATGGAATACTTCAAAAGCAAAATCAACAGTATGTCTCAGTATAAGCTAGTCATGTCTCTTTCAGAGAACTATGTTTTCCTTTCAAGGAGGAAGAGTACAGGAAATTCCTCCTCTATCATAGTCCTATAGTTCTTAATCCCAAACCACCAGTGTTATTCACAAAATGTTACTAGCAGTCCCCAGAACTGTGGTTCTCAACCTGTGGGTCATGACCCCTTTGAGGTTGAAAGATCTTGCCACGGGGGCCACCTATTTGCATTATGATTCATAACAGCAGCAAAATTATGTTTATGAAGTAGCAACGAAAATAACCTTATGATTGGGGGCCATCACAACATGAGGAACTGTACTAAGGGGTCACAGCATTAGGAACGTTGAGAACCACTGATCTAGAGCAACGTTCATTATCCCTAGAATTTGTTTTGAATGAAATAAAGTAAGAGATAACAAGTATTTATTACACTGCAAGGCACACTGACACACAGGAAGTACTCGGAAAGCAACGGCAATGGGAACTATTATCAGCAGCTAGTATCAGAGGTGGGGCTAGAATCCATCTGTAAGAAGCCTAGTTCATCACTATATTTACTAAGTCAAGAACACACCAGAACTATGTCAAATTCTATTATTCCATCTGAGCTAAACCACATTCTAAACCATCACTTCTTGCTCTTCCATGTCCTTGGGCCCTGGTTCTCGTCACTGAAGACAAAGTTGAGGCTATGACTCCATACTGGTCTTGATATGAGACCAATCTTGCGGTCTCCAATTTTAAAGCAACTGATCCTCTCAATGAAGAGGCTGAAATTGGTAAGGCCTGGGCTCTAAGTTATAACAAAGTCAATAGAGAGGACACATTAGATCCTGACTTCTGGTAAACAATCGGCCCCTCATAACTTTGTCTCTCTCAGCTTCAAAGTCGAGATTCTCAGGACAACTTTACCATCACATAGTTGGACATTGAAGTTTTCTTAGGTCATGCAGCATCCTGAGGTTTTGAGCGACCCTCCCCCCTCAGCGTGTAAGTTGGAGTGGGGTGACATCGTTGTATATTTTATGCAAAGTTAAATTCTGGAGCCAGAATGTGCTTTGGAAAAGAGAACTGGAGTGAGTTGGAAACAAGAGAGACCCTTGCCCCCAGAGCATCTCCAGCATCTCTTTTGCAGCCTCACTCGCTGGGTTAAGTCTTCTAAATCAAGCCGGGCGGTGGTGGTGCACATCTTTAATCCCAGCACTTGGGAGGCAGAGGCAGGCAGATATCTGTGAGTTCGAGACCAGCCTGGTCTACAGAGCTAGTTCCAGGACAGGCTCCAAAGCCACAGAGAAACCCTGTCTCGAAAAAACAAAATAAATAAATAAATAAATGAATGAATGAATAAATAAATAAATAAATAAATAAATAAATAAATGACTTCTAAATCAGCCCTTCTCCGCAAAAACAGCCACAAGGCTTTCATGATCTCTGAGTACATGTTTTCTCAGAAGCTGTAACCATAAAACAACTCACCTTGATATTTTGATAAGGATCTAATTGGCACAATGAGACAATGGTGGACTGTGTCTTGTTCTATTCTATTTTTTTCAGAGGTGTCTGGATTTGAGAGATTATCTTTCTTAAGAGTTGGAGGGGATTTTACGTGCTCTTTTGGTCACAAATTGTAATCTTGGACAGTTTGACATCCTGTTTTGACTTTCTTTTCTACAACATGATAAATGGGGGGGGTGGCTATCACTGAGGCGAGTGCCTGCATCTGTCTAGATAAATGCTCTGTAAAGGGCGTCACAAATGAGCAATCATTACTGTCATTCATGTAGACGAGACACTTGGTGCCATTCCACTCATAAGGAAAGAAGAACATAGAATACCGTTTAAGATTCCTGGAGTCATTCCCGAGATATGCTTGGTTTCTTTTTACATGTAAGCCTCCCCTATCTATCCTCATATAAGGTCAGGGAATAGTTAACATGTCCTTTGAGAACAGCACATACACACTAATCATATCATCTTCCAGTAAGGCTGAGTTCAAAGCCATGCCCTGCACAACTCAATCTGAATGATTCTAGAAGAAGGCAAAGTTGCTTATCATAAAGCATTTTCAACTGTTTGAGTAGTTTTCAAAACTACTATATAACAAGTTTATAGGACTCCAAACACCGGGTCTTTTCTCCTATGTGTGAGGCTAGTTGATCTCTGTAACTGTATTCTCCTTTCGTTTTGGGTTTGCCTGTTTGCTGTCAGCACTGAGGTCTGTGGATCTGCATGAGACTGGAAAACTGCAACACCAACTCGCCGTGGACTTGGATGGAAAAATCAACATCCAGTGGCAAAAACATGGTTACCCCCTTATTGGCTCATTGGTCTACTCTGTCAAAGAGATAGAGAACATCGCACGGATAATTGACAGAACTGGAGGAGAAAAAAATACGGTCATCGTCATTTCTCTGGGTCAGCATTTCAGACCTTTTCCTATTGACGTTTTTATCCGAAGGGCCCTCAATGTCCACAAAGCTCTTCAGCGTCTTCTCCTGAGAAGCCCAGACACTATGGTTGTCCTCAAAACAGAAAACATCAGGGAGATGACCAGCGATGTGGAAAGACTTAGTGACTTCCATGGTTACACCCAGTATCTTGCCTTAAAGGATATTTTCCAGGGTCTCAATGTGGGTGTCATTGATGCCTGGGATATGACAATTGCATATGGCACAAATGACGTCCATCCACCACAGCATGTGGTTGGAAGTCAAATTAATATATTCTTAAACTATATTTGCTAGGAAGCACATAATTCTGAAAGTCACCCATTGAAGCTCGAAGATTGGGTCAATCCTGCTGGCCAGGTACCAGGATGTCCCACTTAGTCCAAGGAGGTAGTCTGGGGCCCACGCAATTCCAGTTTAGCCTAACAAGGCCCTAGACTGAGCTTCTGCTTCAAGCTGAAGCTAAAAAGAATCAATGAAAGGTCCTATCTTTTTTGACCAGAGCCACACTGCTCTTCATCAATTGGAAGTTAGGATTCCTACGGATGAGACCTTCTCCCTGCTCCTACAAGTTCAGAAAAATGAGGCAATTTTGTATAAAATTTTTAAAAGGTCTTTGACTCCATTTGTAAATATTTTTGTGAAGAATTTTTACATCCATGTTCATCAAGGAAATTGATCTGTGCTTTTTTTCTGGGTCGTGTCTCAGAGTTTGATATCAGGGCGACACAGACTTCAAAGAATGGCTTCAGTAGCATTCCTTCTGTCTGTGATTTGTGGAAGGTCTAAGAAGTGTTGGTTAGCTTTTTCTTTAATAGTTTCATAGTATTCAGTAGTGAATCTGTCCAGGCTTGGACTTATCGTTGGAGACCTTTAATTACTGCTTCAATTTCATTGCTTTTTATGGATCTGTTTAAATTGTTTCTATTTTCTAGACTTAAATTTTGATAGGCTATATACATTTAGAAATTTGTCTCTCTTCTAGTCTTTACAGTTTTTTGCAATATAAGATTTTGGATCAACCAAAACAAAATACGCAAGGAAACACTACCGTGAAACCTAATATTTTGTATGCTGATTTTAGAATAAATAAAAAATAAATACAATTTTAAAATGGAGAACATATTAAAGTAGGAATGAATAATAGAAAATATTTTAGTGATTTTTATTCTTATAGGTTAAATACAAAATTATAGCTTGCTTTTTCATAAATACATTATAAATTATATATTTTGTTTGTCTTTTGATTTCTTTGAGACAGGTTTTCTCTGTGTAGCCCTGACTATCTGGAACTCAATCCTAGGCCCAGGTTGACCTTGAACTCAGAGGTCTGCCTGCCTTTGCCGCATGAGTGCTGGTATTAAAGGAGTGTGCCACCACTGCCCAGCTTTACCTTTTGAATTTCTGCATTATCTCTATTTATTTGTAGAGGGCTATATGCCACAGTGCACGTATGGGGCTCAGAGAGCTGTGCTTAGGCTTCAGTTCTCTCCTTCCACCCTGTGGGTCCCAATGATTGAACTCAGGTTATCAGACTTGGTAGCCAGTGCCTTTACCCACCCAGCCACCTCACTGATGCTAAATTATAGCTTTTAAAAAGAATAAAGGTGGTTGAAGAAATGCCTCAGAGGATCTAAGCACTTATTGCTCTCCCATGGGACCCAAGTTTGATTCCCAACACACACATGGCGAGCCACATTTCCGGGAGACTTGACACTCTCTTCTGGCTTTCACGGGTACCAAGCATGCAGGTGGCACACAGTCATATATGCAGACAAAACACCAATACACATTTTAAAAAATATTGCATTTTCTTTTTATTATTATTTATTAGATTTATTCATCTATTTTATATCTCGACTGTAGTTTTCCCTCCCTCTTCTCCTCCCATCTCCTCCTGCTACCTCCCCCACATCCATTCCTCCTCTATTTCTGTTCAAAAAGGGACAGGCCTCCCATGGGTGTCAACAAAGCATGGCATATCAAGTTAAGGTAGGACTAAGCTCCTCCCCTTGCATTAAGGCTGGGCAAGGCAACCCAGTATGAGGAATCGGTTCCTGGAAGCCAGACAGAGCATTAGAGAGAGACCCTGCTCCCACCACTAGAGTCCCACAAGTAGATCAAGCTACACAACTGTCACACAAGCAGAGGGCCTAGGTCAGTCCCATGTAGGTTCCCTAGGTGTTAATCCAGAGCCTCTGAGCTCCTATGAACCCGGATTAGTTGTATCTGTGGGTTCCCTTGTGACGACCTTGACCTTCCTGGCTTGTGAATCTTTCCTCCCCTCTCTTCAACAGGATTCCCCAAGCTCGGCCCAGTGCTTGGCTGTGGATCTCTGCGTCTGTTTCCATCAGTCACTGGATGAAGGTTCTCTGATGACAATTTGGGGTAGTTACCAATCTGATTATAGGAGATGGCCAGTTCAGGCTACCTATCCACTATTGCTAGGAGTCTTAGCTGGGGTCATCCTTGTAGATTCATGGAAGTTTCTCTTGCACCAGGTTTTCACCTGACCCCAAAATACCCTCCCACCAAGATATCTCTTTCATTACTCTCTCCCTCCATCCACTCCCACAACCCAATCCCTCATGTTCCCATCCCTGCATGGCCCCCAATCTACCCTGGGAATCTCTTCTATTTCCCCTTCCTAGGGAAATCCCTTAGTCCCCATCCCCAATTTGGGCCCTCCTGGTTACCTAGCCTCTCTGGGTCTGTGGTTTGTAGCATGGTTATTTTAAAAATCAAACTATTTTGCTTGCGTTCAGCAAAGATGTCCAGCAAGATGTCATACCAACTTGGTGGGGTACTTGCAAAAAACAACTCTTCGAATAAAGAGTCTCATTTCCTTTTCTATCACCAACTACCTCTCCAGGTGATTTTTAATGATATGCTCTCCTCACCCCTCCACCCCCCCACCCCCCCAACCCCGCACAGTCATAGAATAGCAGAATACCCAGTGAGGCTCCAGGATCTCAAAAGTCCTTCGACTGTACTCTCCCATAGGACCCCTCTCTGTGGGATTTCAGCTGAGTCTATAGCCTCATCATCTGGAGCAGGAGGTAACAAAGTGCGACACAGTGGGCTGGAGCTCAAAGACTTTGGTCCTGTTGCAAGCCATAATTTTAAGACTGTATAAGTCAGGTCACCTTCTTAGACTGTGGTTTTCCAAATGAAGGGATTAGTCTAAGGTTCCCAACCACAAAACTTTGTTCTATGTAGCTGTGGGTGGTCTTTGGGACACTGTTTAGAGACACAGGAGTCAGGAGAGGTGTCTGGTAGGCTGAGTACAAGTTCCACTGTGCCTCCTCAACCAAAGCATCAGCCACTTTTACCTGAGTGTGTCAGTCTTCTGGGTGAGCCTTGGTTGGAAAGGGTAGTTCTATACCTTGATACGTTTTGAGAGCTATTTTGATTGCTTGATTAGCATCCCCTACATGTATGCATTTATATTTCGACAGTTCATTTGAGTAGCTAAGACAATGAAATTTTCATCAAAAAATTTCTTCAAAAAAAAAAAACCTAAAAATGTTTTCCTTCAGTACAGTATTCTTCTTTAACTCCGCACTATTCATTGAACCCACAAACCATAGGACCCTGACCTACTGCACCTGGAAAAAAGCAAACACAGCGGAACACTGTAAATCTGTAGCCTGGGTCCGTAGGTCAGGAGATGATGCGTTCTCTGTACATCTGCCAGAAGCTCCTTGTTCACAGTCCAGCACTCAGTGTACATTCAAGGGGTCAGAAACACTTTTTAAGGCCTTCCCATGTTCCAGACTCTGTTCTAAACACTAGAGCTAGTGTGAGGACTGGAGAGAGCGCAGCAGTTAATAGTGCTAGCTGCCCTTGCATAAGACCTGGTTCAGCTCCCCACACCCACACCGCGTCCCTCAAAACTGACTGAAACTCAGGTTCTAGGTGATCTGACACCCTCTTCTAAGGACACCCACATACCCATGGTGCACATAAACTCATGTAGACGCACACACCTACACATAAATAAAATGTTTTTACTTGTTAGGAAAAAAAAACTACTTGAAATATCTCCCATCAAGTCTTTGCCAGTTAAGGTGGGGTCAGGGTGATTAACAAAAAATATAAAATGCTATGTATTAATTAAAAACAAAGATCTATGTCATGCTCCAGTGTTTGACGCTACACTGTTGATATCTGAGCAGCATAAATTGGACTCAGTGAGTTTAAAAAAAAAAAAAAGGCATGAAGCTGAGGAGGGGTCAGTGGATCGGGGAGGAGCTGGCGCTGAATATGATCAGAACACATGTATTCATGTATGAATTAATAAAAATAGTACCGTGTCAAAGTATATTGTGGACTAGTGTGATAGAGTGCTTTGTGGCATTGGCTAACGAGTTAGAGCAATGTCTCAGAAAAGAATTCAAGTACTCTGGAGAAGAGGCAGCCATTAGAGAAATGGTAAAGAGAGACCCGAGGGAAAGAAGCCCCCCGAAACCTAACTTTTGTAGAAACTGCACAGGCTACTGGGGGAAATTTGTCACCAGTAGTTCTACTTGACTGAAGACTCTCTCTGCCACACTTTCAACCTGTCAGATAAGAACTGTCCTCTGGTGCAATCATGGCATGACTCTTATGGACACCACAAACAGCTCACCCAGACCTGCTCCACAAGGAAGGACTTCTGATGCGGAGAGCCAAGGCAAAGACCTGTGGCTAGGGAGAGCAGAGGCCTCCGTGATGAGGAACAAAGAGGCTCTGTGGCATCCTCTGGATCTACTTCATCTTCAGGGTCCTAACTGGAGGTTTCAGTTTAAACAAAGGGCAGAAAGTGAAGCAGTCCCAGTCAAGATAAGGTCCCACCTATCATTATTTGGCTTCAGTGTCTCTTACAAATGGCCTAATCAGTTGTCAGAACTGAGTGATATATTTTTCTAGAAGACACCATCTTCCTCTGGATGGTACCACCTTTCCTTATCCCAGCATAAGGTTTCTGGAAAACTCCAATTTCTTGGGAACTTCTGTTCCAATAGTCTGAGAGCTAAAAAGAGAGGCACAAGAATCTCTTTAAAATGCCTGCATTCCTGCCAGGATCCTTCCAAAGTCATCTTCTAAAATGCTGTCCATACCCGTAGATTGCTAGTGCCATTAGCCTGCAGCAGCAGCAGAGGGAAACCTCACCTTGGGAGAAGGTGCTGGTTACTACAGACACTCACCCAGTCACACTGGTTGTGACTGGTGACTCTTAATGTGGCCCACCACTCAGTCGTAAATGGAAGAAAATAATCAGAAATCTATGTCACCACCTCCAAGACCTAAGAAACATTGCAGGAGAGGAGTGGACTAGAGTCGCTGGGGCCTGGAGGTCCTTCTGCCAACCACCTGTAGCAGAACAAAATGGAAGACAGAGGTCAATGGGGAGGATGGTTTCATTCAAGGTCAACTGAGCCAACAAGGTAGAAAATGTCTGCCTTCCAGAACAGATTCAAGACTGCTGCCTGAGATGATCAAGCCTCACAAGATACTCCAGTCAGGACTTGATCATAATTTAAATTTTCTTTAGGTCCCCATAAGATTATCTGCACCCCAAATCAGCAGGAAGTAGCTTGGAAAACTATGCCCACATTCCCCAAAAATGGATTATGGATGTTTGCCTTTGTTTAGAATGTTGACTACAAGTTGTTATGGATAACAGTCAGGGGAAAAGCTAAACAAAGGAGAGTTGATTCAGAGTTCTTGTTTAAAAATAAAAGGGGAGGAAGTGCTGTGGGACAATGGTCTGTGCCCTGTCAATTATATTTTAATAAAATGCTCATTGGCCAGTAGCCAGGCTGGAAGTACAGGCAAAGTGATGGCAATCAGGCAGGAAGTAGAGGCAGGGCAACGAGAATTCTGGGAAGAGGGAAGTTTGAGTCTGCAGTCATGACCCAGCCGCAGAGGAAACAAGTTGTGACTCCTTCTCCAAAAAAGGTACCAAGCCATGTGGCTAACACAGGCAAGAATTTTAGGCTAATACAAGTTATAATTAGTTAATAAGAAGCCTGCACTAATGGGCCAGGTTATAATTAATGTTTAAAAAAAGAAAAAGAAATTATCTGCCTTGCAGAAAAGTTTTTCCTGTTTTCAGAAAGGAACATCATCTCAGGAGGATTAAAGGGATGGTGGGAAGGAGACTCCTGCACTTGGAGAAGTTGAGTCCTTGCTTTGAGAAGTTCTTTTTTTCTTTAATTTTTAAGATTATAATTGCACTGTTTCTCCCTTCCTTTCCTCCCTCCAGACCCGCCCATATATCCCTTTTTCAAATTCAAGGCTTCACTTTCCATTATATTCCTAAATATAACCTGCTTAGTCTGTACAATATTACATATTGTACAGTCTAATACAATGCTGCATGTGCATATTTTCAGGACTGACCATTTGGTATTGGAAAACCAATTGGCTGATCTTCCCTGAGCAAGACCATTTTTTCCACTCCCAGCATCTTTTAGTGGCTTAGGTTTCTTTCTGTAGGGTTGAGGCCTCGTGGACTCAACATGCCATCCACTGTGTCGTGTCCATCGGTGTCCTTCCTTGTTCAGTTCATATTTGGACAGCTATGTTGATAAGATTTTACAAGTGTAACTTTTGACATTACTAGATTGACAATCTCGGAGTGGACTCCCTGATCCTCTGGCTCTTACAATCTTTCTAAATATTTCCCTTCTTCGAGAATGTTCACTGAGCCTTCATTAAGGGGAGCTGTGTTGTAGATGTATCCCCTGGGACTGGGCTCCACAACTCTGCATTTTGATTGGTTGTGGTTTTCTGTAATGGTCTCCATCTGTTGCACAGAGAAGTTTCCTTGATGAGGAGTGAAGACTACTCTTAACCTGTGTGGGTAAGGACAAGTGTTTACAGATTGTTGTTAGGAATGTTGCTGGTTAGTAAAGTAGTGGTTGTAGGTTCTCCTCCGAGAGCCATGACTTCACCAGCACTGAGTAATTGGCTAGGTTTCCAGTACAAGCATGGCTTCTTTCTTGTTGAGTGGGGTCTTCCATCCAGTTAGAGTTGTTGGTTGCTGCCAAGGTATGTGAGCCACTACTGTACCCTTAGGGTTACGGTGCCAGACTGGTTGTTGTGGTGATTCATGGACATCAATGGGGCAGGACCATAGTTGTTTCCATCCTCAGGGGCCTCTGGGCCTGTTTATGAAATGCATGGTGTCTTCAGCAGTGGGGAGTTATCTTCTTCCTCTGGGGAGTAACCAAAAGCAACAGCAGCAGAGTGTGTGCTTTGACAGTCCTGGCCAACAACTCAAAAGAGAGCTCCTCATGTCTGATGTTGGGATTTTTGTTAGGTGGTCTTTGGCTCTTGAAAGGAGCATTGTCAATAGAAATGAGGAAAATTAATTTCAACTATATGTGTATATTTATATACAAAATTACATGTATTATAGGGCTTTTTAAGATAGATAGTTAATAGTGTGATTTCTTATGACTTGCTCAGATCTCTTTATTGTTACTTCACTTCCCCCTCCTTCTTTTGTACTTACTTGTTGGAGTCCAGATGTTTGCTATGCAGGCAGTTCATTACTCAAGCACAAATTCTGACCTAGCTATGGCAGGATGGCTGAAAAAACAAAAAACAATGGACAGCACTGAAGCTCAGAGGAATGCCCTTGGAACAAAACCAAGCCACAAAGCCAGCAAAGTGCAGAAGGAAGAACTCAGTAAAGGGGTTAAAGGTGCTCGCCCTAGTAGCTGCCAAAGCAATACATAAGCAGCAATGGAAAAAAACAAAAGTTATTCATTCTTCAAGCGAACCCAGAGTCTTGTGTCTCTGTCTACCATTGCCTTCCTTTCTAGGTGCCTGTGGTGTTCAAGACTGCACTGGCCAGGGAATTTTCCCCTCTTCTCCTTCCCTAAAGTTCTCCCCACCGTTTTCCATTTCCTGGATCAGATTCTTCCAGCAGTCCCTTGAATGATATATAGGACAGGGATTTTTGTTGAAATTCCCCTTCAAGCCAGACCTTCTCCCTGCCCCTGTGGGGGCTGGGAGTAGGTTAGACCCTCACCAGGCTGTTAGGATGGAGACCAAGAACTCTATAGGCTTCACTGCTGAGGTGACAGCTTGCTGCTTGGTGACAACTGCTGCCAGTTAGCATGTGACTTCTTTTTGTTCATAGACTGAAGAATAAGAAGAGTTCAGAGCAAGCAAAAGTTAACCTCATTACAAGCATTACAGACACCGCCCCAACCCCAAGGGAAAGGAATGACTGCAAGGCTAGAAGACTCTCTGGAGGCGGGGCTGAGTTTTTAATGTGTATTTAGTACCACACCCCCCCTCCCCAGTTTGGTAGCCCCTTCCTACTGTCATTCATACTGAACTTAAGGCATTCAAGGGTCCCTTTTGGTGTAACTATTAGGTTCCTTGCTTCTGTCCACAAACATTGCTAGCATCTGTCACCAAATGAAGGTGGATCTAGCTCCCCTCCCCCATTTTGAGTGTTGTAATGACTTGAGAAAAAAAAAAAACTTAAAAAGGAAAAACAAACTTAATACAGAGAAAGGGAAATGCTGAGTCATCTCCTTCCTGTCTTTCTTTCCCTCTGCTCTTATGTGCTCTGGTCTTGCTCTGCTCCCCTTCCCTCTCCCTGTCCCTCTTTCCCTCCCTGTCTCCCCCTTCTCTCCCTTTTTCTCTCCTCTCTCTCTCTTCTTCTCTCTCTCCCTCCCTCTCCCTTTTCTTTCCCCTTTGCTCTTCTTTCCCCTTTGTTCAATAAGCTTTTGCCACATTGCACAAATACAAAGCTCTCATTGCTAACTACATTAATTTTGAAAGTTAAAATAGGACAAAGAAGAAGGGAGTTCCACACATCTCCACCAGGACAACTACGTCACTAAGTCGAAAAGGAAACAGCTATTACAGATAGGTGCAAAGGAGGAAGGTGAGTTTGACAGAGCTTCGTCTTCGTTCGTACTGGGCATCCAAAGAAAGGCTGCTTCCTCCACATGCTTTATTTTCACTTTATTTTTTTCTACAATATTTGGGTTGTTCTGCTACAAAGTGTCGTGCAGCTATTTCCTTCACATTAAAACCTTCCTTCCTAGAAGGGAGCTCCTAGGACTCGGGACCAGAATCTAAAAATGTTCTAGAATCTCAGAAAAGCTGCAAGACTGCAAGGCTCCTCCCAAAAGTTATAAAAAAGCAATAAACAACTGATGGCCCAGTGGAACCGCCTGCAGGTTGGGCCAGAGAGCTCCTGGGACACACTTTAAGCCAGTCATCACACATGCTGCGGTGGGCCTCCCGGTGACGCGGCTGTCTTTGAACCATCCATGTTCTTTCCTGTAAGTAACCCACTTAAGATATGGGTTCACTTAGAGTTGGGAGGGGCTGTGTCTTTGACTGCTCTCCATGCAGTATCTGGAAGGAGCAGATGCTTATCACATCTACCCAGGGAAAAGTCCCACAATAAATATCTGTACTATTTCTCTGCTGTTGATCATACTACTTAGTTCGGTTTTTCTCCAGTTGTATCATCCTGATGGGGTATATGTGAGTACACCGCGGGACCTTGGAATGTGAGAAAGCTCAGTGTGGTTTCAGATCGTTCTGAAAAACTTTCTAAAGGGAGGGAGTCGTCCTGCTGGACTAGAAGGTTGTCTTCTTGAGTCAGAAAAGCAGCGACATCTTTTTAAAGGTTGTCTTTGGATGTTTTGCTTTGTGAGTGTGTTTAATACACACGAAGAATTGTGGGGAAAATTTACCTGCTGCTACTTCCTCCGCTAGAGCCTCTTGCCTTGGTCGAGAGCCTGCTGGGGTGGGAGTGATCTGAACACTAGATTAACTATTTTTAACTAGTAGTACATATTAATGTCCATGTTATTCATTTACAGAATTACATAGTCAACTGAAATAAATTTTTATCAGGGATTTTTTTTATGGGATTAAGTGAGAGATCTTTTGTTATCTACACACGATGAATTACCTGGACCTAGGGTTCAAGTAGATACAGTTTAAAACAGAGCAGACAACAAGACAGAGACATGTGCTTCCAAAAATGACTGCATTTATTTATATTCTCACTAACAATAGGGTGGGTCATACTGAAGTTGTAACTTATGCTATGGCTTGGTTGAATTTCAGACAGCAGTGGTAATATGATTTGACTTTAGAAAATAAATTAGTGTAATCTATCACATCTGAAAATGCATTTTAAAAGATTATATAACTACCCCCAATGAATCAGAAAAGACCTTTCAAGGTAGCTCAACTTCTAGCAGTGTTAAAAACAAAAAAACTGTTTCTTTTAGAGCACCTCCTTCATCAAATAGAACATACGGAAAGAGCAAATACTGCATATTAGACACCAGGTGTTCATGCACATCTGGTGAATGTGAGGCAGATATGTTATTCAATAAGTCACTCAGATTGTCTCTGCTCTCTGTAGGCATGCTGCTGGGAAATCCTACAAAAATAAACCACAAGGTTTCTATATATCAGCAAGGATTTATTTTAAAAGAATATATACATATCTATACATATGTGTATACATATATACATATATATACACATGTGTGTGCATATATATACATATATATGTATATATATGTATATATATATATATATATATATATCGCCAATCATTATCAATTGGCAACAGGGAGGTGTCACTATCCCACACCACTAGCTGGAGAGCTGCTAGGAGAAGGAGATATTGTTTACGCTAAGGGTTTGGCCCCGCGTAGGTCTAAGAATCTCTGAGATGGTCCCACACCCATGAGTTTGTGGGTGGTATTGCACTCAGTGGGTCACAAAAAAATAAAATTGAAACCAGGATGTGAAGTTGGAAGAGGAATCAGGGTAGATCTGAAAGGAGTGTGATGTTGTAATGTGAGAGTGACTATGATAAAAATATGTTATATGCACGATGTAATTCTCAGCAAATTAAAAGATGCATAGATTTTTAATTAGTTGAGAATTATATATTATTATATTATATGTAAATATAATGTATAATCATATGTGTGCGTATACACACACACACACACACACACACATATATATATATAATCAGAGAAGTGGCTCGCTGATTAAGAACACTTGTCCCAGGGTTCAATTCCCAGCATCCACATGGTGGATCACCACCATCTGCAATTCCAGTTCTAAGCAATCTAATATCTCCTTAGGCACCATGCATGCAAGTGGTATACAAACATACATGCAGGAAAAATACTTATAAACATAAAACTAAAAATTAAATATATATACTGAATGAACATATATACACAAATAAACATACATACATATGTATATATAGTATATATCTACACATGTAGGATTTATGTTTCCAAAACTCTTAAATTAATTTATAACCTCCTCATAAAAACAAATTAGAAAAAACTGAATAAATTTCTTTTCAATCAGACTGATGCATCAGAGAGCAACCAAGATAGTGGGAACCAGAGACATCTAGATTCTAGAAAAAATGGACAAGAACATAGTAATTAGGGATTTAAAAGGAAAATGAAATAACACCATTAAAGAACCAATATACTTTAAATATGTTAAACACTTGACAATCCAGAATTACACTCAGCAAAAAAAAAAACACTCAATATAAAAATAAAATAAATTGGGCTGGAGAGATGGCTCAGTGGTTAAGAGCATTGCCTTCTCTTCCAAAGGTCCTGAGTTCAATTCCCGGCAACCACATGGTGGCTCACAACCGTCTGTAATGAGGTCTGGTGCCCTCTTCTGGCCTGCAGACATACACACAGACAGAATATTGTATACATAATAAATAAATAAATAAATAAATAAATAAATAAATAAATAAATAAATAAATAAATAAATATTTAAAAATAAAATAAAATAAATTGGAAAGACTATGTCACCAAAAGTTTTAAAACTAAATTTAAATTGTAAAATGTTGTAGGTAGATGTTAAATAGGAGAAAAATTATCCCTAAATAATAAAATGGAAATGTAAGAAAGAATGAAAAATGAGAAGCTGAATGAGTAAGCATTGTGGTGATATTTTGTTTGTGATATAAATAAAGCTTGCCTGAAGATCAGAGTGCAGAGCTAAGGCACTTGTTAGCCATAGAGGCCAGGCAGTGGTGACACACACCCTTAATCCCAGGACTCGGGAGATAGAGGCAGACGGACATCTGTGAGTTCAAGGCCACCCTGGGCTACATGGGACTGAGTCATTCTAAAAGAGAAACAGAGCTCACACCTTTGATCCCAGCACTTGGGATCACATGCCTTTAATCCCAGCACTAGGGAGGTAGAGACAGGAATGATGTGGCTGGGCAGAGAGAGGAATATAAGGCAGAAGGAGACAGGAGCCCAGATGCAGTCTGAGATTCAGTCTGAGGTTTCATGGAGACAACACGAGTCTAAGGATTTTAGAGCCAGGATCACCCATTCAGTCGAAGCATTGGCAAAGGAAAGAACTCTCTAGTGGTTGGCTGCTCTGCTTCTCTGATCTTCATAATTAACCCTTATATCTGACTCTAGGTTTTTATCATTAAGGCCAATTAGAATTCATGCTACAAAGCATTCTACAAAAATAACAATTTATAGTATATAAATAATAATAACTTTAAGATTCAAATACCTGGCAATGCTAACAACAACAAACATGGGAGATAATTCAATGCAAATGGAGTATAATTTTATAAGCTCCTTCACTTCCTGGGAAGTATTTAAGTGTGAATTTATTTTTGAAACTAAGGGCTAGAGAGATGGCTCAGGAGGTAAAGGCATTTGCTTCTGAGCCCGACGCCCTGAGTTCCGTTCCTGGAACCAACATTAAAAGGAAAAAACTGACTCTCCTGCAAATTGTCTTCTGGAGGCTAAGAGGTGGCTCAGTGGTTAAGAGCACTAGCTGTTCTTCCATGAGTCTGGGTTCAGTCTCCGGTACCCACATGACAGCTCACAGCTGTCTGTAGCTCTAGTTCCAGGGGATCTGACACCCTCACACAGACATACATGCAGGCAAAACCAAAGCACATAAAGTAACAGTAAATTATTTCTAAAAAAAAAAATCTTCTGTCCTCTACATGCATAGTGACATGAGAGTTCCCCTATGTGCGCATGCACCACACAAAACCATACACAGAGACAGGGATAGAAGAGAGAGAGAGAGAGAGAGAGAGAGAGAGAGAGAGAGAGAGAGAGAGAGAGAGAAACTAAAAAAAGATGAAGTCTAAGGAGCATGTTGAAATCTCTCAAATAAACTAGAAATTACTTAAGCATTCTGGCAATCCAAATCGTTTGGGAAAATAGAATAATTTTAAACCCTGAGTAACAGAGAAAAGTCAAAAAAGGAAGAAAGAGGAATATAGACAGAGAGGACAAATAAATCCAAATAGAAAGACAAAGGGATACAGGTGGGTTGATAAAATGTGTGAAACTCAGATGAGAAAGCTCCTGGTGGGAAAAACAACAAGTTGTTTGTGTGGGACTAATGTGTCCCATAGAAAACATAGATAAAATTTTTAAATTGCTTTGAATAAAATTAAAAATTGGCAGACGCTGGAGGAAGCTGGGTCCCTGAAGAAGGAATTCATGCTGGTGGGAGCTACATGATCTTTCCCCCCAGCCAATTAACCTGTGTCCATCAGTCATGGTCCCTTGAATTCATCCACAACTGTAGAAAAGTGTGACCATGAAGGTATCACATGATAAGAATTGAAGGCAGTTAGAGAGGAGGAAAGTAGGTTTGGGGGGTAATCTCAGAAAAAAAAAATTGAAGAAGGAAGAGCCAGGAGACCTGCAGAGAAGGTGGTTGGACGGCGGTTGGACTTATCTCCTGACTGGGTGCTCAGTTGTTTGTGCTCAGGGACACCCCAGGGCCTCACAGGGGAATCAGCCTACAGGACAGGTCAGAGATGTCATCTGTGAACTACCGCAAGGAACCATTTTGCATTTTATAGTCAAAGAAAACTGAGACTCGGCATAGCCAGACTGGCACCAGTGCCACCCACTGCTCTCGCTTCATCCCCTTCAAGTACCTGTGGCTAAGAAAGATTCGTGTTCAAAAAAAGAACAACCATACTAAACCGTCAGGTGCATAGACTCAAGTCTATACACGTCCAGACAAGTCAGAGGACTTAATGTTTGCTACTAAAGACACTGTTACAGATGAACAACAATAAAGTCTAGCAGGCTTTTTGCAGATGTTTCAAAGTAAAATATTCAACCACTCTAGTATTTATGAAAACCTTTGTCTGTGTAGAGAACTGTTTCTGCATATCCATAGAAGCTTTCCCATACTTGAAATAATTCAAACGTTCACAAAATGATGAAAAGGTTGAAATGGAGAGTGTGGGGCTGCAGAAATGGCTCAGTTGGTAAAGTGTTCACCATACAAGTAGCAGGAGAAGAATATGCATCCCAGAACCCACGTAAAAATCCCAGCATGGTAGCACACAGTCCTGGGAAGCCAAGTCCTGGGAAGGATGAGACAAGAGGATCCCTGATTCTTCCTGGCCAGTCAGTCTAGCCAAGTAGGCAAGCTCCAGGTTCAGTGAGAGACCTTGTTCAAAAACTAAAACAGAGATCTGAGAAAGACACCAAATATTGACCTCTGGTGTCCACATGCACAAGCAGGTGCACATGAACACACACACACACACACACACACACACACACACACACACACACATTATTTGTAGGATATATCCATAAAACGGAGTCCTGTTCAATAATGAAAAGGAACAAAAAACTGGCAAATGCTGCAATGATGATAGAGCCTCAAAAGCAGCTCACTGAAGAGTATATTACAGGCTGAGTGTTTGGGCACACTCTTAATTTTGTCACGTAGGTGGCAAAGTCAGATGGATCTCTGTGGGTTTGAAGTCAGCCTGGTCTACACAGCAAGTTCCATGCTAACCAGTACTATATAGTGAGACCATTTGCCTCAAAACACAAACAAAAAGGGACTGGAGAGATGGCTCGACAGTTAAGAGCACTGACTGAATTTCCAGAGAACCTAGGTTTGTATCTCAGAACCCAGGAAGTAGCTATCTGTAACTCCAATTCCAGAGGATCCAACACATTGCTCGGGGCACTATGACTACTGCACACGCATGGCACCCAGACTACCAGGGACACACACACACAAGTATATCATGTGTATCATATGTATACATCTAATTCAATTTTATATGAAATCCAAGAAAAGTCAATCTATTTAAGAACCAAAAGTCAGATCTGTGTTTTTCAGGGACCAGACACAACAGGCAGAAGGGAGGGCCATAGGTGAGTGGGAAATAGAAAAAGGGAAGTTTAGGCATAATAACATGCTAGTGTTGAGTGCAGTAGCTACACAGATGAAAACGTTTCTCAGCATTCTTAGAACTGTGTATTTGATGCATGTATGTTTATTGTATGTCAATTACACCCTACTGAAATGTTACAGCTTTTTTAACCAGGGCAATGTGTAAGCAGTAAGTTGGAAATACAGCTTTACCAGGCAGCAACAGTAACAGCAGGAAAAGAAACACAAATAAAAAAAAAGACACTGACCTTCAGATAAAGACAAACAGCCTTCACCACCAGGTGTAGGAAGAGGAAGTGGGGAGCCAAATAGCAGCAATTGCAACAAGAAAATACAAAGGGTCTTTCATTTCTCCTCTTGTAACTATCCACTTAGATTCTCCCCTTGAGAGCATGTGGACCCTCCCCTGAAATGAGCCGACAGAGTGAATCTCTCTTTTCACTAAACCTCTTAAGTGAGGGCCAGCTATGTCTCTCTCCAATTATGAATACCTACAAGAAATCAGAGAAGACTATTAGAACATTCCTTTAAGACAATAGAACATCTTTATTATCTGGTCGGCTTCTACACTGGGTGTTTGGGATCCCAGTATAGCCCCAAGCCTTTCTCAGGGTGAGCTTTTAGCACAAAAGCATATCCAGGGTTGATATACTTCAACCAATAAGAACAGCTATTTAAATACCCGAGTAGTATCAAAGTATAGTTAGAGACTTTCCCAGAACTACAGACTTTTATAAATTAGGTCTTTTTTTTTTAGTTTTGCCAGGTGATGCTGTTTACTTGCTGAGTGTGGTGGCCAGAAAGGTACTTCTGTTGTGGGGTATTCACCAGAGAAGACTGTTCAGACACGGGTTTCATCCAATAGAAAGTGTTTACTACCTGGCTGGCAACTACATTGGGTGTTCAGGATCCCAGTGTAGCACTGAGCCTTTCTCAGGGTGAGCTTTTAAACACACACACACACACACACACACACACACACACACACACACACACACACACACACACACAAATGACCTGGGTTGACATTGTTCAGTTAACAAGAACAGTTAGCCAGAAGCAGATCTACAGAAGCTAAAAAGAAGGGTTAGTACATTTTGGCACTTTCCCAAACTATATGGATTTTGATGTATTAGGGTCATTGTTTTCATTTTGGCAGGTAGTACTTTCTACATGCTGAGTTTTATAGCCTGAATGGGACTTCTATCATGGAGTCAGTTGGGCTAAGGTCTGGGGCCCTGGTACATTCCTTCCCTCCTGGTCTTAGTGAATGAGTCAAACCGTGGATTCATTCTCACATAGTTTAAGATGCAGGGCTCGCTGTTAATCGAATTAGAATGAGAATTAGAGGCCCCGCCAGTGCTGACAGCAGAGCGGTTAGTTAGGGCGACCAAGAGAACAGATTGGTTCCAATTATCTGACTTATGTCTTTGTCTCTTTCTCTTCTTGAGTTTCTTTTTCTAACTGTGGCATGTAGTGATATCTCATTTGTATTTTAATAAATAAAGCTTGCCTGAAGATCAGAGAGTAAAACAGCCACCCTGGTCAGCCTTACAGACTAGGCAGTGGTGACACACACCTTTAACCCCAGCAGCCACACTAGTTTGCCATAGAAACTGGGCAGTAGTGGTGTACGCCTTTAATCCCAGCACTAGAGAGGAATAAAAGACAGAAGGAGACAGCTCTCATTCACAATCTCATACTGAGGATTCCCGGAAGCAGGATTGCCATTTCGGACTGAGGTAGAGGTAAGAGCCAGTGGCTGACTGTTTTGCTTTTCTGACCTTCAGGTTGAACCCCAATACCTGCCCCTGGGTTTTTATTAATCGTGCTACAGTGGCAAGACTTTTTTTTAATTATCCCTGATCAACTAGCATAGAAATAACAGGTTTTTCCAAAACCATATATGCATATATATACATAGACATATGCATCGTTTCCTTTATCTTATGAGAAGTAAGTCTAAGCCTTTTGTAAGGGAATCAAACTGCTGTTTTAACTTAGAAATGGGAACTTTTAATATCTCTAGGTCCTGATGAACCTTCAGGGAATGGAAGGTTCCCAGGCCCAATGAAATCTAATTTCAATGGATCCATAATCCAAGAGACAGTCCATTTGACAGCAGTGTCTGTGGCTACCACCTAGGCATGGTAGATCCATGGTACAATGCCAGCTAACTTCATCACCATGGGAGTAGAGAGAATTGCCTTGGAGGGTCCTCTTCAGATTAGTTCTCATGCCATTTTGGCTACTCACATGGTCCTGACAGTATCATTAGACTGGAACAAGGGAAGACTTGTGGTGGATTTGGAGGTCAGCTGGGTCTCTCCTGGACACTTTATGAAGTACTGGGGGGCCTGTAGGGACTTGAGAGAGAAATGGTTAGAGAGTTCTGCCAACTGCTCTTCTCTGAACTTGGAAAGCAGTGGGGGAGCTCTTCCAAACATAATCTGACAGGGTGTAAATACCTCCTATATGGAGGAGTGCAGCGGGCCGAAGCAAAGGAAAGAGGCCTACCCATCCTTTATTGGACTTTAATGAGAGTTTGTTTGAGTTTTGTTAAGGTCTTGTTTATTCTTTTTACCTGGACAGAACTCTGAAGTCTATTTACACAATGAAGTTGTTAATCTATGTCTAATACTTTAGCTATTAACTGAGAGATCTGGGCTATGAGAGCCAAGTCATTGTCAGACCCCATTGCTAGGGGAAGGCCAAATCAGGGGACCAGTTCCTGAAGGAACCTTTAAACTACTATAGGAGCAGTTTCAGCCTGGGTAGGGAGTGCTTCTTCCCACGTGAAAAGGGTATCTATAAAAACTAGCAAGTGCGTTTATCCTCCCCCAGAAGGCCATTTTTCCAGTCAGTTTTCCTAGAGTTCACTGAGATACTGGTCTCTCATTCTGAACCCTTCCTGGGTAAGAGCTGTCTGTTTTAGATTGACTGGAACACAAACCTAGCATCTGGCTGAGACATCCCATGCCCCGCTGTCTGGTCTAGGTATAACATACCTTGGTCTGAGCAACTCAGAAAGTTTTGTGGACCCCAGATGAGTATCCTGGTGAAGGTCAATTCCCAGAGTCCTGCCAGTTGTCTCTGGAAGAACAATCTTCCTCTTTGGTGTCCTCCATCAACTTGTGGGTTTGAGCTGTCCTTTTCTTTTTAACCTTTACCATAGAGTCTCAGGTAGTACCGGGTCAAGGTATGTCATGAAAATATCAACAAGCTCCATTGGCCATTTGTCAGGCAGTCAGGTCAGCAGCTAGCAGTGGAGGCTAGCAAATTCTAGGGGAAGCCAAATAGTCTCTAGGAGAGCCAAGAGTTTTTAATGTCCTTTCCTCAGCGGTGAGAAGCCCTCTTCCTATGGATCACATCATGGACATAGCAGGCAGTAAAAGCACATCTATTGTGGTGGACTTTCCTCTTCCCCATCTGAGAGCCTGGGCCAGATCAATCAGTTCTGCTCTCTAGACTGAGATAACCTGGCTTGGACTCAAATTGCTTCGGTTAAAGTATCTATTGCAGCTCCCAAGCACCACGTTTCATTTTTCACCTCATGCCTGTGATGGATGAGCACCCGGGTTATCAGGCAAAAGGGTGGCTGAATTGACAGTGGTGGGTTTCTCAAACCAAACTCGAGGGTAGTCATTAGACAGCCAGCATTCTGATGCTCCTCGGAAAAGGACCTTGACCACATCGTGGGGTGCTGTGAGTATAAGATCTTGACCTAGAGTTACCTTTTCTTTCATTAAACTAGCTGTTGCCTCCGTAGATCTTAGACAGCTGAGCCATCCTGTGGCTACAGAGTCCAATAGTTTGGACAGGTATATCATAGGGCATTTCCATGGCCCCAAAGTTTGGGTTAAAACCTCTTTTTGTCTTTTGTTTAGTCTCAGTCCAGATTAGGGGCTTAGTTGTCCCCCCTCCTCCTCTTGTGCTGGTGTATGGAGGCCTTTGCTAGTTCCACAAACTCTGGCTTTCTGAGGCAATAATATCCAGCTACACTTAGGAACTCTGAACCTGTCTCTTAGCCTTTGGAGTTGAGATCTGAAGGATGGCAGCAATCCTACTCTGGGACAATCTCTTTTTGCCTCCTGCAGCTGGTACCCAAGATAGGCAGCCTCTGATGTACAAAGTTGGGCTTTCTTAGTTGATATTCGGTAGCCCAAGGTCTCCAGCTCTGGCAGCATTCCCTCAGTGGCCTTTTTATAATCTCTTTTCCCAGAAAATCTCTGACAGAAGGGCAAGAAGTCTGCATTTAGTCTATTTAAATCCTAAGGCAACCTGATCCAGGAATATTGCTCACTTTAACCTCCCTCTGGGTCTGTCCATTTAAAAGCAAAGATGGGTTGACTCACCTCTGCCAATGGAAGACTGGAAAAAGCATTTTTCAGGTCCAAGACAGTGTACACCTGTTTCTCTGGAAGAATCAGACTCATAAGAATCAGACGTCCCAAGTTTCTTCACAGGCAGGAGAGGTAAATTCCAGGGTGACTGAAATTCTCCAAGTCAGGGAATATGGACTGCAATTTCCCTTTTTGTTTCCAGGGTCATTGGGTATTGTTTAATCTGAATGGGGGTAATTGAACTGGTTAGTTGAACAATCATAGGTGCTTGGTGTTGGGCCAGTCCTGGAAGATTGGTTTCTACCCATACCCCCTGCTAACCTTTGCTGTCAATCTGAGAGATAGTCCAAGTGTATCTTTTGATTGGAGGCAGAGCTTTCAGCTAGGAGATATTCTTCTGACAGAGTACAAGACTCCAGAATTCATCTGAAAGTCTAACTTTGTCTTATCATCAGAGAAGGTGATGGTGGCTTTTCCATTTATGCAAAAGGTCTTGTTCCAACACCCTTTGAGCTACTTCGAGCAACTGGAATTTAAATTTTTTAATTTTTAAAACTTTTTCTAATATCTGGGGCTGATTGGGTGACAAAGGAAATCTTTTTAGCAGCTGTCTTTAATCTTTCTTAGAAAGTAAAATAGTTTAAAGTCTCCTTGGTCAGTGTGGCCCAGAAGGGAAAATCTATTCTGTCCAGGCTATGCTGCCTGGAAGCAATCCCCCTTTTTTCCCATCATCTTTTGCCCATCATCTTCTCCGAAGTAGATTGGTGCTGCCAGAAGCAGGCATATCTCATTGTTATTAAAAAAAAGAAGAAGAAGAAGAATGTATGTTATTAAAACATCTTAAATGCCATATTCTGTATATCTCTAAAGAATTTGAAGATGACCTGTCTATCTAAACTATATCTCTGGTTTTACATTTAAAACATACTTAATATAATTATAAGTTTGGTTGTAATAGGTGACTAATTACTAATCTGCATTTTCTTATTATCCTAAATAGTTGAAATAATAACTTTCAAGGACTAGAAGTTTGTCTAATGTCATTGTTAATTGTTAAATGAGCTGTAGGTACAATACCTTGAACAAAATTAGAAATATATGTACAGTATGTTCTAACAAATCTTAAATTTGTATCAATATACAAAATCCATATCAATATAAAATATTTAAAACTAATAGTTGCTTTTGGGGGTTAAAAGTAGATTCAATAATCTATCTTTTATAAGTAGGCAAATTTATTCTTTTTCTTGGGGTATTTTTTCAGGATGATTTGTCCTTTTTCTTCAGATGTTTCATTTGTCCAGTGGTCTTCAGATTCCTTAGTGGAATGCCTTTATTCTCCTGAAAACACAGAAACAAAACCCTTCCCCAACCCTAATTTTGGGGAGGTTCCCTTTTGGCAAGTTTTATCTAATCAAATGAAAAGCATTTGTTAGTTTTGTAGGTTAGTTTAGATTGAATAACCATGTTGTTTGATGAACTATCATTTCTTCTAATTAAGAGGTCTCTATTGTTCAAATTCTTTGTCAGTTTTGATTTATAGTTTTTTTCTGAAATTTTTGTTTTCTTTTCTAAAACTGCTTTATCATCTGGAACAGTATGGTTTTTATTGTTTGGTTTGTTTACAATAGCCATTAAGTTCTTTAATTGCTCTGGGAAGGAATTTCCTCTATGACAGGAAACAACTGAACTGAATTTGTCAAGGTGTTTCCCAATGGCAAAGGGTTACCTTGACTGACCCTTGTTGATCTACAATCATTAGTCCAATGCCTGCTCTTGTAACACTTTCTGCATAATCCAGAAGGGAGGGGAATTCTGTTTGGATTATGCCTAGAACAAACATTGTTACGTGGAATGCCATGTTTACAATTCCTTTTTAGGTGACCTTGTTTACCAAATTAGATATTGTGATTTTTCTTCAAACCTCTGGAAATCACCTCTCCTATCCAAGAATTAGCATGGTCATTAGATTTAATATTGATTGTATCTTGTATCCATTCCTCCAAGGGTGCTAATCTTTCATTTAACAGCCTAATTACTCTTTTTCATTGTTCATTGGCATTTTCAAAAGCCAGAGATTCGATTATTATTTGTCTAGTTTCTGAATTTGGTATCATCATTCTATTTACTGCTGAAGTCAATCCTTGTAAGACATCAGTGAAGGTTCTTTTGGTCCCTGTATCATTTTAGAAAATAACTCAATTTTCTTTCCTACTTCTTCAACCCTGTCTCAAGCATCCAAAGCTGTTGCATGACATAAAGCCAGGGTGTGGTTCATCATATAGAGATCGCCTTTCTACATTAGCACAATTTCTGTCTCCAAGAAGTTGGTCTCAAGAGATTTTCATACCTGTAGCCCTACTTTATTGTTCAGTGGTCATAAAGTCATCTTTCCACCAGGTCCTCCAGGCTCTAAGACTGCTGGAACCAAGTCTTTTCAGCCTCTAGGAATAATTCTATTACAAATTGATCACAAGTTAAACAACTACCTCACGAAAGGTGACTGCATGTCATATGAGATTATTGCTTCCCTGAATCTCCTTAAATCTACTGTTTCCACATGATTCCAGTGACTGCTTAAACAGGGGATCTCTGTCATTTGGCAGTTCCTGTAAGGTAACTGTAAAAATTAAGGATGGTTGCTGGGCGGTGGTGGCACACGCCTTTAATCCCAGCACTCAGGAGGCAGAGGCAGGCGGATCTTTGTGAGTTCGAGGCCAGCCTGGTCTACAAGAGCTGGTTCCAGGACAGGCTCCAAAGCTACAGAGAAACCTGTCTAGAAAAGCCAAAAAAAAAAAAAATTAAAGATGGTTGTTTGAAAACCTTAGGCTGTTTCTCTCTAACTTATAAAGCAATGTTGAAATTGATTCTCCTTTAAATTCCTCTGTCTGGATCTGAATATCTTTATGATCTGTTTGAATAAGTTTTTCCAAGGCCTATATCTTGGCACTCGTATCAACCAACATTTTTAGAGATAAGCCAAGTATTATAAAACCAACGATAAAGGTTATCAAAATTGTAACATGGAGGGGCTGCTAGTTGGGGTTTATGTCCTGCCCAGTCCCCCAGCCGTTTATAGGTATAGGTGGGACAACCAGACAGGAAGCAGAAGTGGGGAAATGAGAACAGGAGTATTCTGGGATGAAGGAAGCTCTTTCCCCAGTTCTGACCAGACCACGGAAGAAGCAGGATGTGACCTGCCCTGCTGAAAAAGGTACCAAGCCATGTGGCTAACATAGATAAGGATAATGAGTTAATATAACTTATAAGAACTAATACTTAGCCTGAGTTAATGGACCAATCAGTTTATAACCTAATGTAGACTCTCTGTGTGATTTTCTCTGGGACTAAATGGCTGGGGGATCAGGTAGGACAGAAACCCCAACTAGCAGCCCCTTCATGATACAGAATGGCGCCCACGTGGATAACTGCATCCACAGAAAGCCTGAGAAAGCTTGGGAAAGAATAGAGTAAAGCATGTTTTCTTGGTAGCAGCAATTTCTAGGGTCTGCTCTGCTTGCTAGAGGCAAGCACTCTCATTTAAGAGAGGCTTCCTTACTCAGCTTTAGCTGCAAAACCTTGCAGCTCTTTTAAGAGGTCCTGACATGAAACACTTAAATAGTGCTGATGAAAAGCTGACCACATGCTTTTTGGTTTTCAGCCATAGCAGGAAAAAAACCTCACTGTTTTAAAATGCCAGCTTTCTGGGCCATCCTGCCAGGGCAAACTCTGACTCTTTCAGGCAGGCAGTCTGACTATGGAGCATTTGAGTGTGGTTTCTGAACACACTACTGCAGCTTGCTTGCTGGCAGAGACTTTGAAATGCCATAGAGTTGTGGCAGTGAACACGGCTCTGGCCAGTGCCTCAGTCGTGAGGCTGGAATTTCATAAAGCTAAGGAATGGGCTGAATCCAGCCATCAAAGCCACAGCTTTAATCTTACCCATATTGCTTGGTAAATTAAAAACTTGTGTAGTCAGAAAAAGAGAGATATACAATAAAGAGAGATTCAAAGACAAAGAAAACCTCTAAATGGTTTACAATGTGTTAAAAATATATGCAGGCTAAAGGTTAAAGTTCTTAAAGTAAAAAAAAAAGAGAGTAGTTGGGTGTGGTGGTACACACCTTTAATCCCAACACTTGGGAGGCAGAGGTAGATTGACCTCTGTGACTTCAAGGTGTGGTATCACACACCTTTACAAAATGATAATTAACATATGTCAATCCCGGTTAAGTTGATTATCCCTTTGTTTAATTGTTCCAGTTTTAAATCATGTATTGAGTAATCATACAGAGGCCTAACTCTCTCTATCATAATGTTTCCCACTTTTTAAAATGGGGGAAAAAAGCTCTCTGTTTTAACTAATTCCTCCCTTTAAGAATTCCTAATTGTCTCACCAGATATGCTGCTGATGGCAATGAAGGCATGAGGCTGATTGCTGCTGCATAGCACAGTATAAGCCTGAGCAGGTTTCAAGGCAGCTACCTAGTTTGGCAGCAGCCCAAGAAGGGGGTTCAGGGAAAGCCCATAACCCACTGGGAAAGAGGACAGGAAAACCTAGCCCCAGGGCAGTGACTCCAGCTGTGTGTAGCTCTGGCCTATGCCATTGGCTGCAAACTCTCAGCAGGCAAGTGGCTTTTTCGTGAATTTGTGCTCCAAAAGTTGGACACCAGATGAAGCACGAATTGTAATTGGTCTTAATAATAAAAACTCAGAGTCAGACACTAGGGGATTAAAGCTAAAAGATCAGAGAAGCAATCACTAGAGTTCTTACCTCTATGAAATCCTCAGACCAAAAAGGGTCTATAGAGTACTTTTTTAGACCATTGCCATTGTCAATTGCACTGTTAGAGGTGTTAACGTTCGCTTTTGTTGTTGTTGTTGTTTTTAAGTGTGTTTAATGGTTTTTTTCTATGAAACTTTGGCTCTGGGGATTGTAAGGAATCCTGTGTGTTGGGTAATCTTTCATTGTGAGTAGAAGGCCTTGAACTGGGAACTGGTAAAGGTGGGGCCATTATTAGTTTTTTTAATTTTTTTTATTTTTAAGTTTAGGACAGGCTATATGAACCATACCTTGTCAGGTAAGGGCTGAGGCACAGTGGGAGAACCTGGCAGCCAGGTCCAACTTTTCATGTTAAATAGGCACTTCAGCCTCTTGTTCCAGGTTTGAAACAGATATATATTAAGGACAGCAGGTGAAGTTAAAAATTAGCTTTTATTAAAATTTTAAATATTGACCAAGGTAGAATCTTGTCAGAGCCATCATCTGGAAACTTTTTAGTTGTGTGCTTCAATACATGTGTTGTTGGGGCTTATATGGACAAAACCCATATACCATTGAACCTTTTCATAAGGCTATGTTAAGAAGTTCAACTCCCAGAGTGCTAGGAAGTTACCTGGTCTTTCGACAGGTGTTATCTTTTAAGAACTACAACTTCCAGAATTCTAGGAAGTTACCTGGTCCCAGGGCAGGCACTATCTTTTAAGAACTATTTTAATTAATGAATCTACCTATTGATAAATTTGAGTTCATTTTTGTATGTCAATTGGCATTATAGGTAGCTACGTTGTTCCTTCTGTTAGCAATTTTTCTTTTGACTTAACCTGTCTGTCAATGTCCAGTGCGCTGGGGTCCCTGGGTAAGGGTCTCATGCAAATCAGGACACAGGGGATACAGAGTATGAACAACTGCATAACAAGCTTTATTTCATATGGCTTTTTATACAGACTAAAAAGCATTACTTCAACTCTGGAAACCCCCCTTTACCCACATACCTGATCATGAGAAGCTCTTACCTTGCAAGAAACAATATCTCAATAAATAGCAGTAATAAAAATAAAAAGAAGTGTAAAGAAACAAGGCAAAGCCGGGCAGTAGTGGTGCACGCCTTTAATCCCAGCACTCAGGAGGCAGAGGCAGGTGGATCTCTGTGAGTTCGAGGCCAGCCTGGTCTACAAGAGCTAGTTCCAGGACAGGCTCCAAAGCTACAGAGAAACCCTGTCTCAAAAAACCAAAAAAAAAAAAAACACAAAAAAACAAAAACAAAAAACAAAAGCAGAGCACTTCCTTAATCTATATGTGGTAGAGTGTGAAGAGCTGAGCTCAAAGACCACTTCCTTATCCAGGGTACAGATTCTGACAGGATATTTGAGAAATGGGCAGAAAGAGTATGCTTTCATCTATGCTTGGTCTGCCAAGAAACTGTTTCCTAACTTCATCTCATCTGTCCCAGAAGGAGCCTGTACACCTGTCTAGCAAGTGTTATGGGGACAGGGGACAGTGCCTTTCTTAGCTGCTTCCTGCTGAACTGAGGCATAGGTTGTCAGAGCCCAGGAAGGCTGAAAGGCTTAGACAAGGGCTTGTGTATCAGAAGTATCTGATTAGCTGCCCCAGGTGAAGGGACAGAGAGCCTTTAAATCAGCTGGACTGTTTTATATTAGTTTTCAGTGAGACCAGAACTCAGTAGTTTGTCATTTGTAGGTGTTTCCTGGGTGGCGATTGTCAGTCAGTTGAAAATCTGTTAAGATGTAGGCTGGGCAGAAGATAAAGTTCAGGAGGGTTAGAAAATTCAGAAAATCTTACATTTGGAACCTTTTTTGTTTGATTTGTTGACAGGTGGCTCCAAGCCTTATGACTTTGATTCCCTGAAATCTGTATGAATTTTAGTTTACCAGAGGAAATAAAAGTTTTATAATATATTAGCATTACCAGTCTGTTGAAATCCACATTGTAGAAAAAGGCAGTTAATTGGTGTAAAGCAGCTGGAACAGATTTACATCTTGGGGTCATAGCAAAGGCTATGACTTTGGATTAAAAAGCATGCACATTTTTTCTTATGTCCAGAGAGTCAGATATAGATTAGACAGTCCAATGAGAAGAATTTTGATGTTTATATTTAGAGAACAATCAAAGAAAACTTTAAAATCTTGAGCTTGCGACTAAACAATAAGTAATCAGTTTTTTAGAGCTAGATTAATAGCTTGCCAGAACTCCATTTCTTAATGCTAAAACCTTGAGCTTTGAAAATCTTAGTATAATGTTGGCATAATGGGGGAAATAAATCCGAAACATTTTTATAAAAATAAAGCCATTGTGATACCTTTACGAACTGTATTTATCCAAGTATCTCCAAAACATCTTTTTTAGGTCCTCCAGGTCTTGATGTCTTCAGACCTCTATAATTTGTATTTATATATCGTAATAACTTGTAATTAATAACTTCCATTTAAACATGTAAGTTATTTTCTTGTCACATTTTAAGCCTTCATATCCTCAGACCGTTACGGCTTGCATTTATACATCTTAATATACCTTATATAGAACCTAAAACGTTTCCTTAGATCTTTATAACCTAAGGTTAAACTTTAAAGACTTAATAGCTTTTTAACCGAATCCAATAAAATGAACTTATAAATTTGGAGGTGTAGAACATTTATATAAACCAAGTTTAATTTTTTGACTGTTCCATTTATCAGTCTGATACAGGACAAAGAAGAAGTTTTCTAAACATGCTTGAATCTAGGGAAGGGGAGACAGCTTTTTAATAAAAGCAGAATAGAAAAAAAACTTTAATGTTAGCTACAGCAAAAGGATATATAAACTTTTGTTAACCTGAATCTAGTGGCCAGAGGACTCAGAGGTATATCCTGAGGTCCAGCTATCAGGTGAAGCCACGTGGTGACTGTAAATACAATAAACGTGACACAAACAAAGATATCTAACCCATTTTTGTCTCTATGTCATATTTAAATGACATTTATGAACATGCCAGGATGCACAAACAGACAAATAGATAAACTGTTTAACAACACAGCTTTCTCGAGAAATAGACAAACAGAAACTTCCAATGGGAGAGATATTTCATCACAAATTATATAAATTTTAAGTTTGCCTTAATGAGCATCCTTTTGAGATAAGAGTTAATAGAATGATTTTTAAGATACAGGGGAAAAAAGACATTTAGTGTGTTTTTAAGGTTTTGTAGTTCCGATTGTAGTTTTTGGAAGAAGGGTGTTGGTAAGTGCCGCTGCGGAAGTGCTCTGCGTCTAGTGGCAGCTGATTGCCTGTTTGGGAAGGGAGGGTGTTAGGGAAGAAGGAGGGATCCCCCGGGGAACAAAGGCAAAGCCAGACGTGCCCGCAAGTATGAAATTTCTTGGCAGATTTTGGGAGGGCACGACGGTCCTCAGTATCCAGCAAGCAGTGCTGCCTGGAGAGTTGTAACAATTGAGCTGTCGCTAGCCTCTTCCACATGTCTGTGCCATCCCGTGCCCGCCTGGCTGGAGCTCCTTCCACAGGGCAGCAGCGGTGGGATGTGGGGAGGGGACTAACATGAAGGAGAGCCGGAACCATCTGCAGCTGACTGGGTAGACTCCTCCCGGTAGACTGCGCAGGTCCCACCCCCAGGCCCTACTCACGTGAGATGAGCACACTTGGCGAAGCCTGCCGGCCTACAGCTGTGTGCCCTGGAGACAATAAGCTCCTGCCCCTCGTGCAGGCTGTCTACAAGGGGTGGCTGGCACGTGGGCTCAGTGTGGCTAAAGGCTCCGGCACCCACTCGCCCTGCAGGGTGGCCAGGAGACAGGCTCTGTCCCTGCACTCACATGGCAGCTAAGACAGGCTGTGCTCTGTGCCCCATGCATGCTCCTGTGAAGAGCAGCTGGTGAGAAGCAGAATTCCCCATTATAGAAAAGAGAGGAAACGCTGTCGGGGGTCTTCAATATTCCCGAGGCAATTTAGCCACTGGGGGATTGAAAGTCCTAACAAGCATAAACCTGTCCATAGATTTAAGAGATTGGCAACCACCCTAGTGGCATTTAATTGGCCATTGTATTGCCAGATTTTATTTTTTTTATTTGAGAGAGAGAGAGAGATAAAGATTTTGCCCATGCCTGGTTGGGCCGTCATGGTTCAGAAACGGGGTGAAAAAATGTTTAGTCAATTCCAGAGAATTGCCTTGGCCAAGAAGCCTCAATTGTCCTCAGATTTGGCTCCATGCAAAGGTGAAAACCAGAGCGAAGAAGACTGCTGATCCTCAAGTTGGGGCAGCCAGGCTAAAAAGGCTGCTTCTCTCAGGCAGGGGGTGATCACCAACTCCTGCACCATCTGTGGAGATGTTCTTTCTCTCTCAGCCTGTGGGTCACCAAGAGGGCAAGAGGCAGTAGCAGTGACAGAAACAGCTCTCCAAGAGACAGACTTCAGTGAATCAGCTCAACTTTATTCCAGCATATAACAAATATATAGGACTAGGGAGCCTGGGGACAAACCCTAGTCTGCATTAAGTGGCAGGCTCCTATCATGTGACAGTAGGGTCCTATCAAAATGGCTAGAGCATTTGCCTAGATTACCATGTGGGTCAGCAGGGGAAGAACATTTGCAGGTATCTGTGTCAAAGTTCACTCTTGAGATAAGTCAAGCATCCTGGGCCTAGAGACATCCTCCAGGTAACGCTGGGTAGAGAGCAGGAAGCTTTTGCTGAGGAGAAGGAGTTCTCCATGTTGCTGAGATTACAGAAAGCTGCCAGGCTCTGTAGGCTGCAACCTCTGACCAGCAGGGCCTCCCAACACTGGTGTCTCCAGCTCTGGTGTCTGGGATCTGAGTGGGACCTCCAGAAATGTTGTGGCGTATTCACCAGAGAAGACTGCTCAGACACGGGTTTAAGCCAATAGAAAGCCTTTACTAGCCGGCCAGCAGCTACCCTGGGTATTCAGGATCCCAGTGTAGCACGGAACTATTCTCAGGTGAGTTTTTAAGCATTAAAAACTGTGCTTAATACTTCGATTAACAAGAACAGTTATCCAGAAGCAGAACCACAGACGCTCAAAAGCAAGGTTAGCACATTTTGAGATTTTCCTAGAACTATGGGCCTTCATGGATTAGGTCTTTGTTTTTGTTTTGGCTGGTGGTGCTATCTACATGCTGAGTTCTATAGCCTGGATGGCACTTCCACCATGGAATCAGTTGTGCTAAGGTCTGGGGCCCTGTTACATTCCCCACTGGTCTTAGTGAATGAGTCAAACCGTGGATTCAAATAATTGGTCCTAAGGGCCATGTCTTAGTTAGGGTTTCTATTACTGTGAAGAGACATGAGGACCACAGCGACTCTTACAAGGAAAACACTTAATTGTGGTAGCTTGCTTGCCACCAGAGGTTTAGAGGTTTTAGTCCACTATCATCATGGCGGGGAGCATGGTGGCGTGCAGGTAGATGTGGTGCTGGAATAGTAGCTGAGAGTCCTACATCTTTTAGGCAAAAGTTGACTGATGTCATGCTGAGCAAAGCTGGAGCAAAGGAGACCTGAAAGCCTGCCCCCAAACTGACACACTTCCTCCAACAAGACCACACCAATTCCAACAAGGCCAGTCCTCCTAATAGTACCGCTCCCTCTGAGATTATGGGGACCAATTATGTTCAAATACCACAGGCCATTAATTTTACTGAACTGATATATAATTTGTAAGCTGCAGGACCTCAATCAGAATGAGAATTAAAGTCCCAACCAGTATTGATACCAGAGTAGTTAGTTAGGAAGACAAGAGAATTAGAGACTAGTACCAATTATCTGATTTATGTTTTGTCTCTCTCTTTCTTTTTGAGTTTTTTTCCAACAATGACAATATTTTTCTAATTACTCCTGATCAATTAGCACAGAAACAACAGGTTTTTTTCCCAAAGCCATACACCGTGCCACTTGTCTCGCGAGAAGTAAGTCTAAGCCTCTCCAATTTTGTGGGACCGCTTCTTTTGCGGGACCACTTCTGCAAGGGAATCTAACTGTTGTTCTAATTCAGAAACAGAAACTTTTGGTATCTCTAGGTCCTGATCAACCTTTCTACTTAGTTTTTTAAGTTTTTATCTCTCATGATAAAGGCTGATGTATGTATGGCTGACGCTGGCTCCAACAAGGCCTGAAATGAGGCCAGGCCAAGCTCTTTTTTTAATAGTCCAGGATCCATATAAGAATGTACTTTTCTCCCCCTTCCCCTTTATATAGGTATACCTGGGGCAGAATGTGTGCTAAGATGCGTAAAAGGGGTTTCTCGGCTGGAAAGCATCAGAAGAGGCGCATTTAGTCAACGCATTAGCACACACTCACCAAGTAGTCTCAGAGGCCCAGTAATATTGCTATTGCCCAGATGGGTTAACCCATAAGGCAGAATATCAGGCATCAGAATAAGGGTAAATGCCCAGAGTAAAGGTTTTGGACGTTAGGTTTCAGCCCCTCGTAAGTCCGCTAACGTTAATTTGAACTGTTCTCAGTCACAGTGAATTTCATCAGTCACTGGGCTGACAGTCTGGTTCGTTTCTACCCCTGTGTAGTACAGGGGCTGAGGGGTTAAGCATAACCAACAACCCTGGCCAACTTCTGGCTGGGAATGATCAACTAAGTGGTGAACCTTGTCAAGAGTGAAAAACAGAAGTTGGGATCCCTCAGCTTCCAGGACATCAAGAGGTAGTTAAGTAGGTACTGGATGTGTTAATTACTTTGGAGGGAACGGTTGGTTGAGACCTTAACATGGGTAGGACTTTGAGGGCTTGTTTAAATCTACCCCTACACTCCCTTCCTGTGACATAGAATCTGATTCCCCAGGGTTTTCCTGTTTCCTTTGGCCAGAATTTTTTTTAAAGAATTTTCCAGGAAGCCTCTGTTTCACAACCCCCAGTTTTTGCAATGGAAATTCTCTTGTTCTTGGCAACCACGAGGGCCTGCTGCAAGGCATGCAGAAAATTGCAAACTTTGTATTTTTATCTCAAAAAAATCAATTCTCATATCTTTCCTTTTTCCAGTACAACTGGACGTTTAAAGTGGGCATCCGTGAGCAAAGATCAAGATGGAATATGGGTTGTTGGTCTGTAGTTACGCTAACTATAATTTCCCTGTCTTCCTCAGTTCCCAGGTCCAGGCCTGAGGGTGGTGGGGATTGAACCATAATCCTATTATATTCATCTCCATAGGGAAAAACATAAAGCTCAGCAGGAGGCATAAGGGCAGGAAGTGGAAGGGTCCAGGGCCTGATGGAACATTAATTTTAATGTTCAGAGACAGTCCATTTGGTAGCCGTAGCTTCTGCTTTATTGACTTGGGTGTGATGACTCCATGGTGTGGTGCCAGTTACCTTCATGGCTCTAGGAGTGGAGAGAGTCACTATGTAAGGTCCTTTCCAAGTCGGTTCCAGCACCACTTTGGCCACCTGCTTGACCCAGACAGTATTACCAAACTCAAACAAGAGCAAACCAGTTATAGAGTCAGAGGTCAGCTGTTTCTCTCTGCTAGTCTGATGAATAGCCTTTATGGAGCAATGGAGGGTCTCTAGTGACTTGAGAAAGGAATGGTTAGAGAGTTCTATCAACTTCTGGTTTCTGATCTTGAGAAGCAGTGCAGGAGATCTTCCAAAATAGCCTCATAGGGGGTAAATCCCTGCCTATACAGGGTACAGGGGGCAGCAGGCCTGAAGTAAAGCAATGGGGAGGAGGTCTATCTCACCATTCATCAGACTCTAATGAGTTTTAGTAAAGTTTGTTCTAACCCATTCTTTCTATCTGCCCAATGCACAATAAAGTTTTCAATCTATGTCTAAGTTTTAGGTATTAATTAAGAGGTCTTGGCTATGAAAGCCAGGCCATTGTTGGACCCCATTGCTAACGGAAGGGGCACAATTCAGGGACCAGTTCCTGGTAGAGCTTTTAAGTTAATATATGAGCAGTTTCAGTCTTGGTGTGGAACGTTCCTACCCACCATAAATGGTATCTACAAAAACCAGCAAGTACTTGTATCTTTTCCTGGCAGGCTGGATCTTGAAGTCAGTTTCCCAGAGTTCACTGGGGTGTTGGCCTCTCATACAAACCCCTTTCTGGATAGAGGCTCTCTGTTTTGAATTTACTGGAGCACAAACCTAGCATCTGGCTGAGACATCCCATGCCAGACTCTCCAGTCTAGGTATAACATACCTTGGTCTGAAAAACTCAGAAAGTTTTGTGGACCCCAGATGAGTATCCTGGTGAATGTCAGTTCCCAGAGTCCTACCAATTCCCTTGGTGTCCTCCACACCAACTTGTGGGTTCAAGCTGTCCTCTTTTTTTTTCCATCCTTTATTTCCTCTTAGTTGTACTATGGAGTCTCAGGCAACACCTGGTCAGGATGTGCCCTCAGACTATCAATAGGTCCCGCTGGTCTTAGGGCCATTAGTCAGATAGCCAGGTCCGTGGTCGGGTTACTTCTTGCTTCGGGGAGTCATCTTTTTGATGGAAATAGCAATTCACAGAGGAAGCAAAACATCCTCTCAGAGGGCTAAGATTGTCTCTTTGTTTTTAATGCCCTTTCCCTTGGTGATGAGAAGCCCTCTTTCTCTATAGAACATGCTGTGGACTTGCACGGCAGTAAATGCGTAGAGGCTGCCTGTGTGTACAGTGGTGGACTATCCTTTTCCCCAGATGAGAGCCTGGGTCAGGGCAATCAGTTCTGCTCTCTGGACGGAGATACATATGACCTGGTCCCCAATCCTTTCAGCTGTAGTAACTACTGCAGCTCCTGCATCCCTGGTTTTATCTTTCCTCTTGTGAGAGTCGTGGATAAGCCCCTGCAGGTGGTCATCAGGCCAGAAGGCAGCAGAATTGACAGTGGTGGGTTTCTCAAACCAGACTTGAGGATGGTCCAAAAGTAGAGCGTGATCCTGGGTTACGTACAGCCAGCATTCTGGTGTTCCTCAGAGGAGGGTCTCTGGCCAGGGGCTGTAAGTATAAGATCATGAGGTCTAAGTACAATAGCATGAAGTGCTGGAAGTATAAGATCCTGGCCCAGAGTTAACTTGCTTGTTTGTTTCATTAAACTAGCAGCAGCCACCACAGCTCTTAGGCAGGTGGGCTCTCCTATGGGGTCTAATCATTTGAACAGGTATGCCACAGTGTGTGTCCATGGCCCCAAAGTTTGGGTTAAAAATCCCTATTGTCTTTTGTTTTGTGGATGAAAAGTTTTGAGACATCTGGAAGTGGTAGGGCTGAAACAGGAGCATAACTGCTTCTAAAGCCTCGAATAAGCTTTGTTTAAGTCTCATTCCAGATTAAGGACTCAGTACCCACACACCACACCCATATACACCGGGTGCTGAGTGTGCAGGCAGCCCTTGCTGTTTCTACAAACTCTGGTATTCAGAGCCAGCAATACCTCACCGCACCTAGGAACTCTTGAACCTGTCTCTTGGTCTCTGGAGTTGGGACCTGAAGGATAGCAGCAATCCTACAGTGAGACAGGTTCCTTTGCCTCCCCTCAGCTGGTAGCCTCTGATGTACGACGCTGGACTGTCTTAGCCAATATCCTCAAGGAAATTCTTGCAGCAGTCCCTCATTGGCCTTCTTGTAAGCTCTTTTAGTTTTGAGGACTAGGAGAAGGGTCATCTCCATGTTGTAAGAGTGCGGTCCCAGAAAACTTCTGACGGAAGGGCAAGAAGCCAGCATTTAGTGTCTCATCACACATGATTGGAGAATTCTTTTTTTTAAAAAAATATTTATTTATTTATCATATATACAATATGTGTATGTCTGCAGGCCAGAAGAGGGCACCAGACCTCATTGCAGATGGCTGTGAACCACCATGTGGTTGCCGGGAATTGAACTCAAGACCTTTGGAAGAGCAGGCAGTGCTCTTAACCACTGAGCCATCTCTCCAGCCCGATTGGAGAATTCTTAAATCCTTGAGGCAACCTGGTCCTGGAATGTTGCCTGCTGAAACCTCCCTCTGGGTCTGTTCATTTCAAAGCAAAGATGGGTTGACTCACCTATGGGAGGCTGAAGAATGCATCTTTCATGTCCAAGACAGTGTACACCTATTTCTCTGGAAGAATCAGACTCATGACAGGCAGGAGATGTGTATTCCAGGGTGACTGGCCGGGAACCAGCTTGCCCGTCTATCTAAGCCAGGGAATATGGACTGCAATTTCTCTTTTTGTCTCCAGGATCATGGGTACTGTTTGATCTGGATGGGGGAACTGGCTAGTTGAACAATTATAAAAACTTGATGTTGGATGAGTCCCGCACACAAGTGGTACACTGACATACATGCAGGCAAAACCCCCAAGTACATACAGATTTAAAAAAATAAAATAAAAAAGAGACTTGAAATTCCACCCTTGCTTGTAAATGCTTCGATATTATTATGAGTATAATACCTGCCTGCTTGTTATTTGGTGTGCTGATGGGACACTGACGTGTGACTAAATAAGAAGCTCGGTTGTTTAAAGTGTTAATTACTGTACTGCGGTATAGCTGAGTTTGGCTGTAATTCTCTATATTTTAGTTTATATGTTTGAAAATGTCATTTATAAAAGAGGTCCCTAGGCTTCAGTAGACAACCAAAGAGGGCCCTGTTTTGGAACAAATAAGACTAAGGACCTTTATGCTCCACGATATTCCCATCATATTGTACAATGAAAACAAGGCTGCTGCTGAAGCTGGTGTGCCATGGGTTAACACAAAGAAAGAGGCTGGAAGAGACAAGTCATGTTGCCTTAGTTATAGTCACTTCAGAGAACGAATATTTTGGCTTTGCACAAACACGCTAGAGACCAGGAATTGTAGTGTAACTGGGATGCCACATGGCAGACCTAAGTTTGCATCACTGGTGATAGGAGGGACAACATCTCCAGTCGGCACATGGCTGTTATAGTGACTGAGGAGGACCAGACTCTAGGAGCAGAGACAAGAAGACAGACCGTGTTTCTGATAGGTGACATCGTTCACAAGGACAGGGAGAGGAATTGGAAGGCAGTGACAACAGAGAATTGGCTAACCGAACAGGCTGGCCTTGGCGATTCCTATGAGCAGGGTAAACTCAGATCTGTTCATTTCTGGGATGTCAATGTGGATACACAGTGGAGGGGTCTCAGCCTAGAAGCAATGTATACAGTGTTGTTTATTGGCTAGCATACGGCGGCAGGTTAAGCACACCTCTGCCCTTGAGCATTTCCACAGCCTGGGAACATTTGGATAGGCAGAGCTCAAGCTGAGTGTAAGAGCTAGTGAGGTATCCCTGCAGGAATACATGAGACCATCCAGCTCTAAGCCTCTAAAGAACAACTGTGGTCTGCAGTTACTTCTTTTATGTGAGGAATCTGCTCTAGAATGTCCATCGACATCACTGAGGAATGTCACAAAAGGGCATCCGGCAGCATGCACTGGCAAAGTATGTTTGTTAGATGAAAGGGAGCTCAGAGGGAAGAAAACCCAGTATTTAAGCTCAAGATTGAACAAAGTTTTCTGGATTTACCACAGAGCACGGTGGGTACTGAAAGGTGTCCATCCAGGTGGGATGAAGGCAAGAGGCCATGGACAATGGTGGGGACACACGAAAGCGGAAGGCATATTCCAAAGCTGACAGGGACGTGGTGTTTCTACTTTTGGCATCTAACATTCATAAACAGTCACTTCATTGGCCTTGTTGACTTACTTCATCTTCTGGACACATATGGGATAAATATTTGATATTTATTTTTACATTCACAAATAAACAAGATAAGCATAAATTTAATGAAACACTGGTTAGAAATCTAGAAGTCGTAAAATTGCAGTGATTTTTTTTTCAGGATTGGTAAAATTCTGTCTGTGTATATGACTTTCTAGGTAGAAGAGCACAGGTCAGAACAGATGTTAACTCAAGCATTATGAAATTCATCCAATCGGGCATGGTGGCACATGCCTTTAATCCCAGCACTTGAAGGCAGAGGCAGGCGAGTCTCTGAGTTCGAGGCCAGCCTGGTCTACAAAATGAGTTCCAGGACAGCCAGAGAACCCCTGTCTTGAAAAACAAAAAACAAACAAACCAAAACCAAAAAATTCACCTAAAAGTCGGAAAAACTAGGTGAGTCTTAGGGTGGGGAAGCCTTTGACATGTTGCTTTACTAGACATGCTCTCGTACTTTCTTAGAAAGCACAAATTTAAGTGGGAAAAAAAATTTGGAAGTTGTTTTTTTTTTCTTTTGACTCACTCCACAAGTATTATTTATGCTTGTCAGTACACAATGGGTACAAGTCTTACAATGTGGAGACAGAACTGTCTCCAAGGCTTTATTAATTGGCAGGTTCTGGTTTTCAGGAAGTAGTTTAATATCGACTGGACAGTACAATGAATGACACAGATTAAATCAGCTGTGTTCTCTTTTCTTCCGAATTCATGCATTTCCTCTCCACACCATCCAGACACAGAACTCAATCCTTCTAGAGTTCCTTCGAGCACCGTGCTTCCATAATTGGCAAGTCACAGCTGGATCACTAGACAATGATTTAGGATGAGCCGCAACTGACCATCACATCTTGCTTAAAACAGTTAGCTAGCTCTAACGTGACTCTTTTTCTCTAGACTCTGTTACTGAAGTCACAGTCTGTACCCCAAGAAGCCAAGTTCAGCCACCCATCCTTGAGACGTCAATGCAAAGAGTCTTCCGCTCCTACCGTCCCAAGCTTTTCTTCTCATGGCATAAGAATTTCCAGTTTCTTAAGGTCTGTTGTTTTCCTAGTCTGATAGCTAAAGTGTCTCTTTAGAATATAATCATTTCTTCCAAGTCAATTATCTTTGAATTTCTGTGTGAGTATTGCCTGGTTTTGCTCTGTACCAATAAGATGCAAATGGAATCTTTTTTAGAACCTATCACCCATCCAAAAGCTTTTCAGACAGCCCAAAAAATATTAATAAGAAACAGAGAGGGGGCAATATGCACATTGCATCTGGTGAGTATTGTTTCCGTTCTCCAAGATATGGGTGTGATCAAAGGAGCGGCTGTTACTATCAGTTAGTTCCCTCTGCTTCCCTCCTTTACCCCCTCAACACCTCCTCCTGCCTCCTCTCTTTCCCTTTTCTCAAGTAATACATAACCTTGCTGAATTTGTCTTTTATACAGAGTAATTCAGACTCCTTCCCCCCCAAAAAATTCCCACTTCAAGATTCATACTTGGTGCTCAGCAAAACAAGAATCGAGACAGGATCAACTTTGTTTAAAGGGATCTTGTAGATTACTTTTGTAGCATAAGCATAATCTTAGGATCCCATCAGTTAGCTTTTGTTTCACCCCTCCCCCCCCGACCCTGCCTGCTGAAAAGAACCTGCTGGCGGATTAATTTTTCTGCTTCTCATTGAGACTGTGGGGAGGGAAAGTGGGGGTGTTTCTGTAAGAGACGAGCAGGGAGAGTGCAGACAGGGAACCTCTGGCTTCTATTCCAGGAGTGAGGAGAAGCACACCCTTCACAACCAAAGTCTGAGTAAGAAACAGTCAGCAGGGTAGAAAAGGAGTTGTTCATTAAGACAGAAGAAAAAACAAGACGGCTCGTGGCAGATGGTCAAGTCTCAAAAAGACAAGTCACAGGGCAACAGTAAGTGCAGACGGACTCCCTCCTCACCTCGAGGCCTTCTCTTGTGCTCTTTCCTAGGGTACTGACCATGTTCTCAAACATACTGTGTCAGAAAATGCTGCTAACGTTCATGTCAGTTTTAATAATTACCTGGATAATTCTTGAAATTTCTCAGAATCTCACAAAGGTAGGAATGCAATCTCCCACTTTGACCAGAAGCTGCTACCTGTGTGAGCTATCTCCTCAGATCCTTTCACTAAGCCTCCCGTTCCCACTCAGCTCCCTTCTCCTCTGATCCTTTTACGGGGTGTCAGAGGGTGATGACACTGACTGTCACTACTTCTTCATTTTTCGTTCATCCTTAGTGCCTTTTAACCTGTCTTGTCCCTCTCTCGGGCACCCGAAATGGCTCTTGGTAAGGCCACCAACTGCCATATCGCTAAATAACGACTTGTCACTAAATCGGGGTGTGTATGCTTGGTTTTCTAAGTCCATCCTGCTACTACCTTTTACCATGTGATGGCTATTATTAGTAACCAATATGCTTATAGTTTTTCGATATTAAGTGATAATTAGGAAAGGCTTACCACTGGAAGTTTATTTAGGAATTCAGCCATGTTTTGTCATGTTTTTCCTTGCAGCATTCCTGTATTTAAATATCAGGTACATGTAATCCCATCACTCAGGAGACAGAAACAGGAGGATTGTGAGTTTGAGGCCAGCCTGAACTATATAACAAAATCCTTGTCTCAAAAATAAAAAACATTGACAACTGCAATTCCAATCAGATAAGTTAAAGCACAATGAGGAGTTTGTCTTTAATTCATTAAAATATAAATTATATTGATATATTTTCCTTTCTGGATCCATGTTTATACATATTTATATGAACATTATATATATATATGTATATGTATATATAAAGGTAGTAGCGTTTTGGAGAGAAAGAATTTAAAAGCCATGTTTACAGGTAGGAAAAGTCTTCACCTTCCCTATATTATACTAATCAAGTTTTAGAATAAAATGTATCATAAAACCAACTGGACAGCTTTCCTCATTATGTACATTAGCAATAACTGAACCAGTAGAGAAGCATTCAGCCATCTGTCCAGTGGAAGAGCAGCAAAGAGTAGTTACTGGCTGCAAGGTGCATAGGATAGGGAAGAGTGAGCTCACCTTCATCGGCCTCTTACTCTCCAAGCTCTTATTTTCAAATTAACATTTCTGTACAGCTCGCTGTGGGTGACAATGGCTGGGAGCGGGTTGGTTTTCACAGAGCAGGTACACGTCCTATCGTTTCAGCTTTCGGCTGTTCTGCAAGCGAGCATCTCCTTCCATTCCTGGAACACCTCCATGAAGTCCTCGGGTCCCGGAACGCTGATGAATCAGTCAAGGCTACCAACAGAGACTAAGCTGAGAGAGGAAACCCCTAAAATGACGACACCGGTCAAGTCACCAACAGAGAAAGAGCTGAGAATCAGGGCGATCCTGAAGAAGCTAGATCAGCAGATCCCTCCCAGACCCTTCACCCACCTCAACACCACCACCAGTGCCACACACAGCACAGCCACCGTCCTCAACCCTCGAGACACATACTGCACGGGGGACAAACTGGATGTGCTGCTGGAAGCTAGGGACTACCTGGGACACAGGAAGGAGTATGGTGGGGACTTCCTGAGGGCCAGGATATCCTCCCCAGCCCTGAAGGCAGGAGCTTCTGGAAAGGTGACAGACTTCAACAATGGCACCTACCTGGTCAGCTTCACTCTGTTCTGGGAGGGCCCGGTGGCCCTGTCTATCCTGCTCATCCATCCCAGTGAAGGGGTGTCAGCCCTCTGGAGGGCACGGAACCAAGGCTATGACAGAATTGCCTTCAAGGGTAAATTTGTTAATGGCACCTCCCAGGTCTTAGCTGAATGTGGCCTGATCCTAAACTCAAGCAATGAACTCTGCAAATACCTGTACAGTGGCGGTGAAGAAGTCTTCTACTGTATGAAGCCTCAACACATGCCCTGTGAGGCCCTGACCCATGTGTGCACCAAGCAGCAAGGTGTTTCTTTTCTTACTGACAAAGAGAAAGATCTTTTCCAGAAGTGAGTATATTCTCAGTACAATGAGAGGTTCCCCCAGGCAGAGCTATCCTGCCCACCTCAATAATGAGCAAGACCTCAGATGCTTCTACCACTCAGGATTCTGGTAAGACCTATGTTGTCTTTACTGGGCCCCCTATTCATGCCACAGTTTCCCTTCTTATTGATATGCTCAGTAAAAGGGGCTGCCCAATAAAAGGGAACCAAATAAAGTATATACCTCTGCTTCTCCGCAACAGCCAGCATTGACCTGTTTGGTCGTGTTATTTTACTATAGAGCTGGGTTTAACAAAAAAATATCTTCCATATGAAACTGTTCTGCGGGGGCTCATAGTTGTCCTACCTCCCCAGAGAAGATGCCTCGAGAGCATCATGATGTTCCACCTCCTTCATCTTCATCTCATCTCGTACAGTTTGCTTCTTTAAATCTTGTGTTACTACGCCAGTTCAGACTGCTCTGTAGATAACTCATCTCACGTCCCTAGTGTGACAGCTAGCGGGTGGAACCCTCTTGCCTTTCTCAGCCTCTCTCTTCCTCCCTCCCTCCCAGTTTCCCTCTTCTGCATACCGTAGCAGACTGTTTTCATTCATTCAGCAAACACAGTCAAAGCCCATTGTAGGCTCCAGCCACAGCTCTGCTTTCCTCTCTGTACCTCAACCCGAGCGATGCTGCTAAGAAGTCAGCTCCCACCAGTCACTGGTTCATCTCCCGAGAAGACATGGCTCATGTGCACTTCTCTGGGCAGGAGAGTCCTCCATCCTCCCCAAGTTGTGGCCTAGCAATTCCTGGAAACCCTCAGCTGAACAGGCTCCTCGTGCCTGCTTGTCAGCATACCTCCCCTGTCAATCAGGGCTGTGGCTAGGCACACTTGTCTCCCTTTGTTCACACACAGACACTTAACTTCCTGATCTCCTTGCTCTCCATGGAGGTGGCACACGCCTCATTGCCGAAAATAAACCATCGTGGTTTCTTCATGAAGACTTGTGAAGGTGACTGTCACCACACACCTCAGAACAGTGACACCAAGCCCTGAGACACCCTTTTAGCTGGAATCCTTTTCTGTTTACATTTAGGCAAAATCTACAGCCTCCTCACACAGCCCCCCTCCCCTACTGCAGCCTACTTTGCAGCAGGCACACACACACACACACACACACACACACACACACACGCACACATTTCTTTTTCCCTTGCTTTGCAATAAAGTAAAATGCTTGTTTCTCAGCTACTTCTTTCCTAGTTTTCAAAGTCAAGTTTAGAATCTTTTTCTCCTTAAGCTTTCAAACACAAATGATTGGTGAAAGTAAGAGTAAACACCAAATATAGAAAAATAACACACTGCAGAATCTTGCCTAGGCATCCAAACTTGAGCTCTTGGTGTGCAGTCCCCCCCCCCCGCACCCCTTCTGAGTGAGTAAGAACACAGCTGGGTTTCTATTCCTTCCCTTTTATTTCTGATTACGCAACCCACCCATCTTTTCCTACCCACTAACTACCCTATGTCTACAGCAGGCAAATAATTCATGCACCAAACTGAACTCTACTTTCTACCAATTGCTGAGATAGGAGTTAAGGATGCAGAGAGGTCGAAAAGATGGCCTATCTTCCTTCAGATGACTTTTACCCGTCATAAAACAAGTGTTTCGGGTTAAAAAATAAATTCAAAGTGAACTAGCAGAAAACATGACTAAAAATAGAATCGAGGCTGTGGTAAGAGGGCTATGTGGTACCATAAGGAGTCTAGACTCCTCAATAAATGATGGAAGAGAGATTGACTTTAAATGATAGCACGTGAGCATCTGCAGGGAGAAGATGCTGAGTCCGTTGTATTGAAAAATTTAGGTGGTCTTAAACTGACACAAGGAGGCTCGTTGTGATTGAAGGACAAGATTATATGAGCTTGAGTAGATGATGTGGAAGCAATCTTTAAAAATGTTGTATTGAGGGGCTCGGGCTGCATTCCCGGCGCCGGGCCCCTTGTGCCATCCGGCTCCCGGTGTGTACCCGAAATAATTACACGGAAACTGTATTCATTGAAATACTGCCTGGCCCATTAGCTCTAGCCTCTTATTGGCTAACTCTCACATATTTGGTTAACCCATTTCTAATAATCTGTGTGTCACCACGAGTCGTGGCTTACCGGCATGAGTCTAACCAGTGTCCATCTTGTGCTGGAGAAGCATGGCGTCTGCTCCACTGCCTTCTCTCTCACAGCATTCCCTTCTGTCTACTCCGCCCACCTAAGGGCTGTCCTACCAAAAGGCCAAGGCAGTTTTCTTTATTTAACCAATG
>PVIU01004756.1:0-40111 GCA_004026605.1 Ondatra zibethicus | reverse complement strand
AAAATGCAGATTTTTATGGTTATTTTAAAAATCTAATGCTTCTAGACATACACTGACTGCATGTGGCAAATAACGCCAATGCTCACCAGGAACTTTCATCAGGGTAGAAAGTCTTCCCAAATCCTAATTCATTAATAATACCTCAGAGACCTTTGAAATAATAGTTTCAGTCATATTATCAGAAGTTCAAAATGGACACTTGCTTCCCTAACAAGCAGGTGATCCGTGTTGCCTGTGTGCTACGACAGACAACAGGCTAATTTGTCATTTTGTTTTTTGAAGGTCCAACATAGGAGTTGAAATGATGAAGAACCCTAAGTATATTAGTGTCTCTCGATGCAACAGTAAGTCTCTTCTACCCTGTGATCACTGCTTCTGTTTCTTTTCTAGTCTCTTATTTTTTGAGATAGGGCCTAACTGTATAGACCAGGTTAATCTCAAACTCACAGAGGTCTGCCTGCCTTTGCCTCCTGCGTGCTAAGGCACCCAGCACCCAGCGGTAGGTACTTCTTGATGTTTGTCTCTTGCAGGGGAAAGGTTTTTCAGTATTAATTGTGAATTTCTAGATTACAACTCCTAATAAGTACCCATGATACCTAACAGGCTGGATGTTACAGATCAAAACCAATTCAAAGAAATTATTTAATATTCTTTTGATAACTTACATTGCCTATGCCTAGATTCATCCCAGTATTTCAAATATCAACACTAGCCATTCATACTTTCACCTAGGAATTCATATCCTAGTGCCCTAGCTACTGTGCAGATGTCTTTGGTGGATAATGGTAGCTCAGCATCGTAGATTTAGTTTCTTATATTTTCAGTTATGAACCTAGCCTTTAACAGCTGAGCCATCTCTCTAGCCCATAGATTGATTCCTAAATCTCCATTAGCATTGTCTCTAACATTTAGCTGTACCACTTACCAAATTTATATGGTATTTTGATCTTATTAAATGTTCAATGACAAAACAAAACATTATATAGGAAAGAATATTTACACTGCCTTATCTCCAGAACATCTTCCCCTAAAGCCCGCTTTAGCTTATCAATAACACCCATATACTTGGCAACATGTAAGGATTTATTGCCAATATTCATTTATTTGTTCAATAAATACTTATTGAGGGTCTGGCAGATAATGAGGCACTGTAGGAAGACGGAGAAAAATAAAGGCTTAGAAAGCTGGTGATATAAAACCCATTCAACCTAGTGACTCTGTGAAGAAGCCATATGCAGAACTTCCTTTCCAGTGAGTATTTGGCTAGCTCCAGAAAGATACCTGCAGTCAGGAAATGAGGAAAAAATAGAAAAATAAATCTCATCAAGACCACAGGGGAGTTGACAGATGTAAGTAATAATCATGCATGGAATCAGTTAAATTTGAGTAAACTCAAATTGCCTCTGTAGCTGTCAATTGAGATAGAGGAGGAGGACCACCTTGTGATGCACTCTCTAACAAAGTGCTCTTCGCCAGAGTGGTTGAGATTCACTGTGTCATCCTGCACTTTTCCACCAATAGCTTTTGACTAGATAATGAGCAAAATTGTCATGAGCAATTTTAATAGGCCAGTCTGGTAGACATATTGTAGAATATAACCAAGGATAAGGCTAGAAGCAGCAAGAGTCTAAATCGCTGTAATCCTTAAACATTGTGTTAGAGAGTTCGGTGGCATTTTTCTGATAGAGTTTTAAAGCCACCATCCAAATGAGGAAGAAAGTGGTTCAAAGAGTGATGCTCGTTCACAACAGAAGAACTGAGTGTGACCTAGAGGAGGACACTTATAGATGTCACCAAGGGATATGATGTATGTAAATAGAAGAAAATGTGGTCCTTCCAGATAGAGTGACTTCACATTGAAAGGACGGTGGCTTCTCTGCATTCGTTTCTTACTGCCACTATAACCAGTGCTGTAAAATGAGGGGAAGACATACTGTTTTAGCCCTGATATTTCAGATGCTTAACATCAGTCTCACTGTCTTCAGGTTTCTATTGCTGGGAAGAGACACCATGACCACGGCAACTCTTAACAAGGAAAACATTTAATTGGGTGGCTTACAGTTCAGAGGTTCAGTCCATTATTATGATGGGACGTGGTGGCACACAGGCAGACATGGTGCCTGAGAAGGAGCTGATCTGCAGGCAACAGAAGGAGATTGCCACACTGAGCATGGCTTGAGCACACAATGACACACTTGACCCCACAATGACACACTTCCTCCAGCAAAGCCACGCCTCCTAATAGTGCCACGCCCTATGGACCAAGCATTCAAACACATGATTCTCTGGGGGCTATTCTATTCAAACCATCACCACTTAACTGCCCTCGGTCAAGGCACAGCTGACTGCATGTCTTCTGGCTCAAAAGAAGAGTGTTGTCTCACCTCCTGCAGTTTCTAGAAGCTTCCCACATCCCTTGTAGCCTACCCTCAGTCTCCAGAGCCACAACCATGTTAGATATTCATGCTACGTCTCTCTTGTCCATCCTGCTGCCTCCATCTTCAACTGATGAGATGGGGTTGGTCTCTCGCCTAGATAACAGAACATTCTTCACCACAAGCCCAAATACTCAGTTATGTCTAGAAAATTGCTTCTGCCATAGAAAGCAACATAGTCACAGGTTTGAAGATTTTTTTTTTTTTTTTTTTGGTGGTAGCAAACACCTTTATCTTTTTAATTTTATTGATTTTTATTGAGCTGTACATTTTTCTCTGCTCCCCTCTCTGCCTCTTCCCTCCCCTTCAGGCCTCTCCCAAGGTCACCATGCTCCCAATTTACTCAGGAGATCTTGTCTTTTTCTATTACCCATGTAGATTAGATCCATGTATGTCTCTCTTAGAGTCATCATTGTTGTCTAGGTTGTCTGGGATTGTGATTTGTAGGCTGGTTTTCTTTGCTTTAGGTTTAAAAACCACTTATGAGTGAGTACATATGATAATTGTCTTTCTGGGTCTGAGTTACCTCACTCAAAATGATGTTTTCTAGTTCTACCCATTTGCCTGCAAAATTCGAGATGTTGTTATTTTTTTCTGGTGTGTAGATTTAAGGCCTGAAAAATTTCAGGAACAATACATTGCAGTCATTACTACACCTTCTACAATCTCTAAAGTAATTAAAAAGATGATAGTATTGCATATTATGGGCCATGTATTGCCCAAAATATCAGAATTAATAGTGAAATAATAAATGCGGAGGAGTTAGTGTAAGAAAACAGTACCCCAAGGGGTGGCACACACCTTTAATCCTGGCACTCAGGAGGCAGAGGCAGGAAGATTTCTGTAAGCTTGGTCTACATGGTGAGTTCCAGGACAGCTGGGGCTACACAGAGAAACGCCATCTTGAAAATCAAAGTCAGGCAGTGGTGGCGCAAGCCTTTAATCCCAGCACTTGGGAGGCAGAGACAAGCAGATCTCAGTGAGTTTGAGGCCAGCCTGATCTACAAAGCAAGTTTCAGAACAATCAGAACTGTTAGACAGAGAAACCCTGTCTTGAAAAGCAAAAACAAAACAAACAAACAAACAAACAAAAACCAAAACATAAAAAGAAAAAGAAAAAAGAAAGAAAACAATGCCCTGGCATACAAGTTTATACATGATATGTTTTATAGAAAACTTGCAGGGTTTGTCTGTTTATAGTGGGTTATCATTGAAATAAATGTATAGATTATCTTATCAGAGCATTCTCAAAGTAGGAAATATTTAGTAATGATGGGCCTGAAGGTCCTATACTCAGTGTTCAACTGTTCACTGTGCTGTGCTGCCAAGTCTTCTAGAAGTCCAACTGTGTCACAGCAAAATGGCAACATAATTAATGGAATTAAAGGAAATTCCATTTGGCAACTAAATTACTAGGGTTTGAGGGTTTATTCTAGGTGTATTTTCTAGTTCTGCCACCAGCACCATGTTGTTACTTTGTCCACAGGTTACAAATAACAGCAGCCCTTGGGGCATTGGTTTCAGGACCCACTTTGGATACCTAAATATGTAGATGTTCAAATTCCTTACATAAAATGGCCTATCATTTGCATATAACCTTATAACCTATGCATAACTTCTTACGGACTTTAGAGTACTCTAGAGTATTTCTAATACCTGCTGTAGTGCAAATGCTGAGTAATCATAATTCAATGCTGTGGAGGGAACACTGATGAGGAAGAAAAGTATTTACATGTTCAGTACAGATGAATGTTTCTCCTGAATACCTTTCATTTATGATCGTTTCAGTCCATGGATACAGCAGGCCAAGCAGGGACCAATGAGACAGCTTAGCAGGGAAAGACATTTGTCACCAACCTTAGCCACAGGAGTTTGATTCCTAGGACCAATACAGAAGAAGGAAAGAACTGACCCTTGCTTGTTGTCCACTGACCTCCAGAGGCACAGCACATCATGGCACATACGCGCGCGCGCACACACACACACACACACACTCACAACTAAATAAATGCAAATTTTTCAATGCCACAGAGGGCTAACCATACAGTTCAACCGTTTAATAATGTTCGGTTTTGAGGACACAGTCAATCAGAAACTACGAGGGCCTTGGAGGAAGTGGTACATGAGCACAGCAAGGCAGAGAGATGACAAGTCCCTAACATCTCCTGCTTTCACCTTTTGGTAATAGAAACACTTATTCCAGCCCAGCTCATGGGCAACTTTCTAATGGACACCGAGTTCCACGGCTAAACTTTTTCTAAGAGTGCGACTAGAAGTGATACGTGAAAAATTCTCTGCCGTGTTTAAAAGCAGAGCCACTTTCCTTCCTCTGCTAGTTCTCTCCTTCTTCCTGACTGAATGGCAGCTAAAATAAAGCCCCTTTGGCCTGGGATGATGCTCTATCAGAAAGAGCAGAACAGCAAGATAAAAGGGACTGTGGTACCCAACATTATACATCATTATCCTAGGTCTGCTCACTTGGACCTGGTCCATGAAGAGGAAATCATTTCTATCTGTAAATCATGCTTGCTGACCTTTCTGATAGCATTCCTATCTGACACAAGAAGGGGTATTAGTACAGGGATGCTGAATGTACCTGGGTGCCAGGATGATGGACTGCCACACATGATGCCCTAGGAGCCATGCCTAGCACTAGAATACATATTACATACATATCGTCTGTGTGTGTGTGTGTGTGTGTGTGTGTGTGTGTGTGGTATATCAGCATGGAGAGAATGGCAAGAAACCATGATGTAAACAACCATGCTATGTTATGATAAAACTCCAAGTGCTCTGCCTCCGGGACGTCCAGAAAGGCAGATCGTGACAGAGCTGTCATGGAAGAGGGACTTGAGAAAGCAGCTCAGATTATTGTTAGTCCGTGTGAGGTGCAACTCGCCACTTTTAGCAAAGCCCTACTGAGACACCGCTGAGCTGGGCATTTCATCCTAAAGGGTTTAAAGGGAATCCTACTGCTCAGTTTGAGTATCAAGCCTTTGTTAATTAACCTTGTTCTTTCCCCGATGAAGCGGAGGTAAGGGTGAGATCTGCTGATGAGGATGCCAGCTGGCAGGCCACTGCAACATTACCCAGATTAGAGAAAAGACATTGTCACCCAAGAGCCAATGGGAAAGACAAAGAAAGGAAAAAATAGCTCTCTGAGCTCATGAGCAGATTTAGAAGAAAACGAACAGAGAGGAGTTGAGATGACCCAAAGCCACTCAAAAGACTGAGCAAGGGGAGCAAAAGAACTTTCAGGGCACAGTATTTTTTTCACTGCTTGTTTGTAAAAAATAAATATTTTTTTGCTATTTTTTTATTATTACAAAAAAGTAAGAAGAGCCTGGTACAGTGGTGCACTACTTTAATCCCAGCACTCTGGAGCAAAGGCAGGCAGGTCTCTGTGTTCAAAGCTAGGCTGGTCTACAGAGTGAGCTCCAGGCCAGCTAGGGCTACATACTGAGACCCTGTCTGAAAGAGAGAGAGAGAGAGAGAGAGAGAGAGAGAGAGTGAGTTGGGGGTGCCTAAAACATAACTAATAATCAAAAATAAAGTAACAGGGAAAAAAGTTTAAGTCGTTAGAAAAAGACAAGGTGGAGGGGACCAAGGGAGGAGACTGCGGCTTGACTCACGCCATCAAAACCACTTTCCCCAATATCTGTTACCAGAGAATGAAGAAAACAGGGGAAAGAAATGTCAGATTGGAATGGAGATTCCCACACCTAGCGGTTACACTTTCCAAGGAAGATGGGTAACAGCCCAGTGCAAGCAGAGTCTGCTAAACTCCAGTCAGATAAATGACTGCTTGAAAAGGAAACTCATTTACTTCCTGGGAGACTCGACGCTGCGCCAATGGATCGAATACTTTCCCAAAGTTGCGAAAAGTATGTAATTGTTTTTATATTCTTTCAGAAATCAAAGCACCTTACAGTGCTTTGGGTGTGGTCTCCCTCCTCTCTGCCAAGTTTTTTTTTTTTAATCTTATTTTACCTTCTAGGTTTGAGTCTTTAAATATTTATTTTAATCTCCCACTCAAAAATAGTGCTCTTCTGACACTTACTCATCATTATCTTCTAGTGAGAGATCTTTTCTGTTTTCTCGTCAGAACTGAAGCCTTTTGATCTTCATGGGACTGGAATGTATAAGAAACATGTGCTCCTGGATGCTGAAGGGCACACTCTGGTTGAATGGAAGAAGCACAGCCATCCTTTCATCACGGTCAATCTCTACTCGGTGATAGATGACGGTTACATTCCTCAGGAAATTGACCGCTTACCAGGTGACAAAGATACTGCCATCGCCATTACGCTGGGCCAGCACTTCAGACCGTTCCCCATGGGACTTTTCATTCGGAGAGCCATCAATATCCGAAACGCCATTGAACGACTCTTCCTCAGAGCCCCGGACACTAAAGTCATCATTAAGACAGAGAATATCAGGGAGATGTACATAGATACAGAGAAATTCGGAGACTTCCACGGTTATATTCAGTATCTAACCATGAAGGACATTTTCAAAGACCTTCATGTGGGTATCATTGATGCCTGGGACATGACCATAGCATGTCACAGTAATATTCTCCACCCGCCTGAGCAAGTGATTGGGAATCAGATTGCCATGTTTTTAAACTATATTTGCTAAAGCTCTATCCCTTGGAGCCAGTGTTCACTGGGCGTGAAGTGATTCATCAGTAAAGATTTATTCAATTTAGGGCCTAAGAAAAATCAAATTTAAAAGAATCTGTCTTGGAATAGGGATGCAGCTCAGTTGAAAGAAAAAAAAAAGAAAACTAGGCATGAAGGACAATCCCAGAATACACTAACTACATTTATCTCCATGTTAATAAATACCTTTACTCTTTTTTAAGACTTTATTATGTATACATGGTTCTGACTGCATATACAACTGCAGGCCAGAAGAGGGCGCCAGATCTCATAGATGGTTGTGAGCCACCTGAGTGCTGGGAATTGAACTCAGGACCTCTGGAAGAACAGTCAGTGCTCTTAGCCTCTGAGCCATCTCTCCAGCCCCCTACTCTTTAAATATGGTTTGAGTCATGATTTTGGTTACTCTTGGCTGAGCCAAGTGACAGGGCGGGTTAAAGGGAGCAGACATGTCTTTGCCATTATGTTCTGAAAGTTTTTTTTTTAAAAAAATCACCATCTTTTTCTGCAAAAGAACAGAGAGTAAGTATTTTAGGTTTGGGGGACTATGCCATCTCTGTCACCACTGTGTACTTCTGCCACCAAAGCACAAAACAAGACAAACATGTAAGCAAATACACATGTTTGTGTTAAAAAAAAATAACCTAGTAATGAACACTAAAAATCGGTTTGGGGGTGGGGTTTCGAGACAGGGTTTCTCTGTGTAACAGTGCTGGTTGTCCTGAAACTCTCTTTATAGGCCAGGTTGGCCTCGAACTCTTAGAGATCTGCCTGCCTCTGCCATTCCCCAACTATTTTTTAAAAAGCAGAAACCATTCTTAGACCACAAGAACTAAAATAAATAAATAAATAAATAAATAAAATTAAACACTGGGAGACATGTTCAGCCTCTAGGTCACACTTTGAAGACACCTTATTTGAAACAAACAACAACAACAACAAAATGGGTAGAATTGAACAAAACAAATCCTCAAAGGCTAAAGGGGAAACCAATGTCAAACTGAAAATAGGAGAAATCTTCAGGCACTGAAAAAAAAATAATCAATCAGAAAACCCTAAGAAGTGTTGCTGAACAAAACACAGCAATCATTTCTTAGAATGTTGGTGCTGCTTTTCCTGGAGAGACAAGAAGAAAGATATGATTCCACACAAATGTACTGAATATACACGTAAGTTTGGGGGGTTGTTTAAAGGATCATAAATGGTTTTTTTTATCCAGTGCTGGAAAGCCCAAGACCTTGAACATCGTGGACACCATCTTCTACCACCAAGCAGCACCTCTAGTCCAGTTTTTTAGGCTGGAAATAGGAGACAGGCTTTGGGATGTGCTCCTCAATAAGAAATCAAGCTATGGAATCCAGCTGAGAAAAACAGACGTCAGCTGGTATTCCTTCCGGATCACAACAAGTTCAAGGCCAGCCCAGTGTATAAAGTGGGTTCCAGGTTAGCGTGGACAGAGGAGGACAAACAGAAGTCATAGTCCTAAATTAGTTGGTCATTTTCTCAGAAAAATAAGAGTCTAAAGAGAAAATTTCAGGTGGTAACCTAACAAAAGTTCAACACACAAAATTTGATATTTTTATCCCTGTAAAAAACAGATGATCAGATGATTTGACTTAAATTGTATGGTATCTGCATAGAAATTATGCATACCTTCTAGTATATTAAGTCATAGGCATTTAGTACTTTTTGACCTGTGGTAAATTATCTTTTAAATATTTATTGTGGTGAAATATATTATGTTTATAAATATGTGCAAAACTTAGAAATTAATGCAAATCTTTAAAACCATTTGCCTGAGTAACTCAATGGTTAGGAATAAATGCAAAGTGAGATTTATATGATTTGGGTACACATTATTCCTGTATAGAAGAATTAAACAAACCTATAGTTCAAATGCAATTCCAGTCAAAGTCTAAATAGATTGTGTGTGTGTGAAATCATTCTAAATTTTCTTAGGGAATTTAGGGACCCCCAAAAAATACAGTATTGTTGAAAAAATAATAGGGTTAAAAAAGTTCCTTTCCAAACATCAAGATTTGTTTTAAAGCTATAAAACTGTGACAGTGCCAATATGCCAGAATAGAAGGGCAGGGACAGCCCTGACATAGAGTCACTTACGTGTGATAAACAGGGTACTGATGAGCAATGAGGAAGACTGTTTCCTGATTTAGAAGTCCGGGTAAGATGCCGGGGAGAGATCTGTCAGTAAAGAGCTTGTTATGCAAGCATGAGAACCTGAATTCGAATCATCCGAACCCACATCAAAAGCCAGATGCGGCAGTGCACATCTGTAACCCCAGTACTAAAAGAAGAGGAGACAAGAAGATCCCTGGAGTTCACCGGCCAGCCAGCCTAAAAAAATCAGTGATCTACAGAGAGAGACCCCTACCTCAAAAAATAAGATGGAGAGAGATTGAGAAAAATACCTGATGTCGACTTCTGGACTCCACATGCACCCGCACACACGTATGCGCACACCCACACGAACACACACACACACACATACCCCATGCGTCCATAAATAAACTCCTAGAAATGAATAAATAAAAGTTCTGGGAAAGCAGGACATGAGAAAGTTTCCTACATTATACTACTCTCCAGAAATAAAATCAACTTCAGGGGAATAAAAGCTGTAATTAGGAAAAGCAAAGCAGGGAAGCTTACTCAACTCTGTCTCATCTCATGTGTGGCAAAGAGCTGCCTTTTTAAAAATACATAGTTGTTCAAGAATCTAAGTTTCTAACCCCACTTCACATGGCAGCTACGCAGCTCCAGCCACTGTGAACTCTCCACATGGCCCTGACAGCATCCAAACCATCTGTCTCACCCTGCCGTGCCACAGCAACGCCACGTGTCGGTACTGAAATCTTCAAGGACTGGCAAACACCAGTTGACAAATGCACACAGGTCCTTGAACAACAGGAAACAATCATCAGATGGTTAAAACAGTCCAGTATCTCAGTGACCTTAACGCAGATTTTCTGAGATTTGGTCCCCAAAGGGAAAATACTGGTTGGTTTGAGTATATTAAATTCGGAACTGCTTATTAAAAAGAACAAAACATAGCTGGAAGTGGTGGCGCATGCACTCAGGAGGCAGAGGCAGGTGGATCTCTGTGAGCTCAAGGCCGGCCTGGTCTACAGAGTGAGCTCCAGGACAGCCAGAACTACATGGAGAGACTCTGTCTCAAGAAACCAAAAAGAAAGAGGAGAAGGACACTGAATTGGAAAGCATGAAGAGAGATGTGTAGATCACAGAACAGAGGACTTGCTTTCTATTTCCAGACTGTCAACACTAAATTCAGATTGATAAATTGGTGTGCATAGCTTTAAAAACGTATATGGCCTCCAGAAAAACTACAAGCAACCAGAAGATAAATGACAAGTGGGGCGGGAGGCCCTTGTAACTGATATTCTTAAAAATAAGCAAATATACCTGCCATTTAGAGATCTCTTAAGAAGTAAAAAGAAATAGATCCAGAGAGAAAAATTAGCCATACAGTAAATGTGTGTGTTCACCCTGGATGTGTGTAATTCAGAAATTAAAATGGCCTTTTTGCACAGAAAAAGAAATACATATTTAAAAAAAAAAGAAATGCACATTAAAGTTGAGCTGAGAGATTTCTCATCTATCAGACTGGCAGAAACCCAGGTCTGAATCTACACTGTGCTGATGGGCCTGTGGAGAAGCTGGCGCTCTCAAGCATTGCTGATGGAAACACAGAACGGCGTGGTGCCTGTGGAGGGAAATTTGGGAACGTGAAGAAAAATTACATATGTATTTGTTTACCTTTTGGCCCAGCATTTGGAAAGCTACTAGAAAAAAAAAAAACCACAAAATGACTATGTACAAGATTATCCATCGGAGCGTGATTAGTGATCGCAAAAAAATGGGAAAACAAATCAAACGTGCATCTGATGGAGGACCAGTGAAATGAATTATGATGCATCTTTCAGAACAATACAGTGCAACATAAAAAGAGAATAGGAAACTCTATAAACTGTAACGATGAAACCTCCAGGATAAGCAAGGGAAAGAATGTTGCAGTGTGTACTGCGCAACCTCTCGGGTAATAAAAATGGAAGGATACAATTAAATGTATTTGTTTATACTACGGACAAGAAACCAATGGAAAATAAGCAAGAAATGGATAAAATATAGTTTGCAAACACTTGGAGAATTTGTGGGTAGAAATAAGACTCCTTTAGTGCACACTGGTACACAGTTTTCATTCTGGATCACATGACTTACATAGCCAATAAATTCAATCAAGAAAATAAAAAAAAAGAAAAGAAGAAGAAGAAGGAGGAGGAGGAGGAGGAGGAGGAGAAGAAGGAGAAGAAGAAGAAGGAGGAGGAGGAGGAGAAGAAGGAGAAGAAGAGGACAACGACGACTTGGTGTGGGAGAATTGTCTGTATTCTGTCAATCATGTTTTAAATAAACGCTGATTGGCCAGGCAGGAAGTATAGGTGGGAAAACCAGACAGGAAGTAAAGGTGGGGCCAGAAGAACAGGAGTATTCTGGGAAGAAGGAAGCTCTTTCCCCAGTACCGCCCAGACCACCGAAGAAGCAGAATGTGACCTGCCCTGCTGAAAAAGGTACTGAGCCATGTGGCTAACATAGATAAGGAAAATGGGTTAATATACGTTATAAGAGCTAATAAGAAGCCTGAGCTAATGGACCAATCACTTTATAACCTAATGTAGACTCTCTGTATGATTTTCTTTGGGACTTAATGACTGTGGGACCTGGTGGGAGGACAGAAACCAACCAGGCCTTCATGCTACAAAGACTGGTTTGATATCTGATTCACATAATGGAGAGTGAGAACCAACTTCCTTGAGTTCTGCTCCGACCTCCACCTATGCATGATGGTGCTCCCACACCCACATACACAATACGTAAAAATGTAATGCATTATTATTTTTAAAAGGAAAAAATAAATTTTGAAATATAAATGCAACCACTATTTAACCACAGGCTTACACTCTAAAACATATTTTCAAGGGCACTTGTGTTACACAAACATCAGAGTGTGCTTAGAGAAACCAAGGTGCTGTAGGTCAGTCCATCAGCATGGCCTCTTCGTGCAAGGTGTTTCTTCATGAAACACCTGAGGCCAGTGTCAGTACAACACATGTGTTGCTTTATAAGAAGCTGTATTTTTCATAAGTGCAAGGAAACACTATCAAACGATAGCATATTAACTAGACGCGCAGAACATACTAAGTACTATCATCACGAGTTATATCTGTGCTTAACTGCTAGACTTTTGTAGGACCCGCAGCAGAGTATGTTCATAAGAGCATCCATCACCACAGACACAAAGAGTGTGTCTGGCTAAAACTGCACAACAGTGCCAATATCAGTAGCAATAGGAAATTTCGGGCCCCGTTAGGAGCTGGTGGGACCACGTTATGTGCCGTGTAATTATAAATTCAACACAGATTAGTGTGGCAACACAAAGCACTTCGTCTGTTTTGTCTCTGGGATTAACACATTTAAGAATGTCATTTTGACAATACTTCCTCCAGGGAAATATATTTTCAGAATAACTAGAACTTGGGGCTAGAGAGACCCTGAGAGCACTTCTTGTTCTTTCAGAAGACTAGAATTCAGTTCCCAGCACCCATGTTAGGTAGCTCACAACCACCTGTAACTACATAGCCAGGTGATCTGGCACCCTTTTCTGGCTTCCATTGTCACTTACACACACACACACCACACACACACACACATTTTTTAAAATAGAACAGAAAAATACCAACTTTTCATAGTAATCTTCTTATTTGAAGTAATATTGCTAGTTCTACTGAATTGTATTTTGACAGTTCTCATTACTTTGTGCTATCATAGACACCTTTGAATACTACAGAGCACAGAAAGGCTTTAGTTCAGCTTTTTATAAGATTCTCTAAATGGGGGTAAGTGGACTGAGGAAGGTTCAAAATCTGATAGTACTGACTGCTGAATTTCTTGGTTTTGATTTTTTTCTTTTGTAAGGTCTTTGTACTTAAGAGGTCACATTCTTAGCATTGTGGCATATTGAATGGCTCAACAGACTTTTTACTAAATATGATTAGTCTCTACTTTCCAACAGTTATGAGCTGAAATTAATTTTGTTAATGTTTGATGAGATCTCAGTATGTACACAATTTTGCACATCCAATAATCAAATATATATACTACATGTAAAAAAGAAGTAATAGTGCTATTATTTTGCAACTGCTTTTATATTTTGTTGGATAATGTAAAATATTATCTTCATGACATTAAGGAAACTATCTTTTTAGTGTAAAAAAGATGCAAGTTAAAAGGTTTTTAATTTATTTTTGAAATTAAAATGTAATTGCGTTGTTTCCCTCCCACCCCTTTCCTCCCTCCTTTCTATACACCCTTTCCCTTGTTCTCTCTCAAATCCGTGGTCTCTGTTTCTCTAATTGTTGTTGTTGTTTTGTGTGTGTGCATTCTCCTCAACATACAAACACAACCCGCTCAGTAACTTGCATATGTATGATTTCAGAGAGACCACGTGTGGGTTTATTGTCAGCTCCGCTTAAGTTCCCTGGTAGGATGACAGCCCTAAGTTCTCAGGACAGAGTGAGCCTAGAGAGTGCAGGTGACCTACATCCTAGCTAGGGAGCGATGCACAGTTTCAACAAGGTTTAAATCCCGTTAGGAAGCAGAGAAGGAAGAAAGGAGTTGTAGACGTATAGACATCCTTTTTCACAAGACAAACACTGTGGGACATGGAGAGTTACTCCCCATTCCAATGTCACTGACTGCACTCTCGCAAATAGCTAGGCCATGTGAATACATGAAGTCAGCCAAGAAACTCCTAACAGATCTGTATTGTAGATCAAGTCAATGTAACGGGTATGTACCAAATATTCCACCCAACAACAGAATAATACATAGTCTTGTCTTCATCATGGGGATTTTTTTCAAAGCAAACCATGTTTTAAGCCATATGGCAAGTCTTAACAAATACAGAAAAAACTTAGAAAAAATTTCTTTCTTATCTACTTATGATAGAATGAAACTAGAAATCAAGAGGGAAGAAAAATTACAGAACTATTAAAACATGGAGAGATTGAACACTAAATCGTTGAACAGTGGGTCATTGCAGAAATCAAGAAAAAATTTCTTGTATTACCTGTATGTATGGGGGTGGGGCAAGAGGAGCCCGTGTGTACCATGGTGCATGTGCAGCGTTCAAAACTCAATGCGCTGCTGACAGTTCTCTCCTTCTGCTATGTAGATCTCTGGGCTCAAACATAGATCGTCGAGCTTGGTGCTATGGCGTGCATCCCCACATACTTGTCAGATGTACACGCAACAATAATAAATAAATAAATAAATAGTGCAGGGACACAGCACATTTTACAAAGAACTCAAAGCAGAGTAACAGTATACTCACCTGTGAACTGGGAACAAAGTTCTGTGTTCATAATGAGGATGGTCATTTGAACCACTTTTTAAAATTTTTATGTATTAACATGTGTTGGGGGTGGGGGTGTGGAGAGAGAGAGACTGAGATTGGACATGGTCACATGTGCCATCGCTCATCTGTGGCGGTCAAAGGACAGTTATGTGGAGTTTGCTCTTTCCTTCCACTTCTGCATGGGTTGGGGTTATGGAGCTCAAACTCAGGCCATTGGACTTGCAGAGTAAGCCCGTTAGCCACTGGAGCATCTCACCAGCCCAGGACATTCTTTCATGCTCTGATTTCTGAGTAAAATGGAGGGACAGAAGTTGACTTCACAGTGTAAGGGATGAGACGTTAGCTAAGGACCAGGAAGCTTGAGACTTCCACGTAATTTCCAATCACCCTGATTATGCTAAGGATCCATGCTGAGAGGCAGAGATGCCTTGGTAGAGGAGACACTGAAGTAGCTATGAAGAAGGCGAGGCTCTGTTCTGAGATGCATTCATTCACTGAACTTATTTAATCAACAGCTATTACTTGGGAGGCGATGAGATGCACAGAGCTCAACAAGACACACATGGTCCCTACCCTCATTTACTGCGTATCTAGACAGAATACAGGTAAGTAGTGAGCTACTGCAATATTGTGTAACACCTGTCGCAGAAGGATGCCAGGGGACCTAGGAGTCACCTGTCATGCAGTTGGGGATACAGAGAATCTTCCTAGAGGAAGTGATATCTACAGAGTTCAGGGAGACAAATGCAGAGGCTGAAGAACAGCCCAGGGAGAAGGAATGTTCCAGAATGAATGAATTACATGGTCCAAAGGAGTCCTGTGTCCTTGTGACCTGGCACGCACACCCTTCCTTGTGTGCTATCTCATATTCAAATGGCTCACGCAGTGGTTCGTAGAATATTGCTGGCACTTCTACTAGAGTTAACTGTATGTCTCACTTTACAATTACCAGAAGCCCACAAAGGTTATAAGAAAAAGGTCAACTTTCTTCATTTGCTCAGTGGAGCCATCACAGTTTAATCTACTCCAGGTCAGACTTACACTGCCTGGTGATATATTGTGTGTGGAAACATTTTTCTTTAAAGTTAGGAAAGATGCAATATTCTGATAGTTTAACCACAGCTTTATAACTTGAGACGTGAATTTGAGTGAAATGTGCAGAGTTCAAACGACTATGTCTGTGCTTCCTACTGAATTACAAAAAAAAAATTAGTGTGTGTGTGTTTGTGTGCGTGCACACGCACGCACTTAATTAGGAGCTTGTGTGGGGCTTCTCTCTTTCCACCATGTAGGACTTAGGGATCAAATCTGGGTCGTCATGCTTGGCAGCAAGCTCCTTTACCTGAGGAGCCATCATTTCACCAGCCCTCCTTCTAAATTTTAAATGACTTTGAGTTTTGACCTTGAATGCCTTATAATAAATAGAGAGTCTAGAATGTTTGTAAACCAATGGGTAAAGTGTTCCTGGACTTGAAGGGCTGGCTCCGTGATTAAGAGCACTTGTTGCTCTTACAGAAGACCTGAGTTCCATTCTCAGCAGAACTGGGTGAGCCACACTAGGTGACTCACAACCGCCTGTCATTCTAGACCCAAAGATCCAATGCAGTCTTCTGGCTTCCTGGTCGCTGGCACACAGGAGCCAAATACACACACACACACACACACACACACACACACACACACACACACAATTTTTAAAAACCGCTTCTCATGAGATGACACGTATACAGGAAATAGTGATCAACCAAAATTATCAAGTACCCAGATTCAGACTACAATGTCAGGAGGTACAAGAATGTCAGGTGGGACAATGTGAAGTAATTGCACATGATGGATGTGGCAGTGGATGCACGTATTAATAATTAAGGCGCGCTCCACCATCTTTCAAAACCAGGATGATTAAAGAATGATCGCTTGCTGTTTTTCAAGGAGACAGGAAGAGAGGATGGCTGTTTGGAAATGTTCCAAATATAATTGATGCAATGACAAATATGTTCTCCATCCCAAATGGATAAGTGTGTTATAGATGCCTCTGCTTAAGGGATGAGCCTCTTAGACTTACTTTCAAAAAAGTGGGACGGCTTTGCAGGTTAAGGAACTTGTGATCCGAGTTTGATCCTCAGGACCCACATGGTAGAGGGAAAGAACTAGATCCCACAGGTGGGTCCTCTGACTTCCAGGAGCACATGGGGCACACCCCTCTTACCCTTCTCCACATCCCTAAATGAATAAAGGCCATTAAAAATTTACTTCTTGAGTGCTGAGTAACAACTAGACTTCAAAGACAGCTACAGGGACTTGACCCAGCCTTGAAAACACAATCATGCCAACGCCAATGTCATGAATGTGGGGCCTAACATCAGCCAACCACCATGGTTTGGATAGACGGCTGCATTCATCTCTGCCTCTGCAGTGAAGAGAACACACGTGCACACCAGTGTCAATCTGAGTGTCTGCGGCAGGTGTGCGCAGAGGACCACACAGACCCAGAAGACGGGTTTACTCATATTTACTTCCACTCAGCCTTGCATGATTATGTGCTCAGTAAGTGAGCACCTAAGAGCCACTACTCAGTAAGGGACACAAAAGGAGCACCATCTGCCAGCTTCCTCCTCTGTATGCCAAGGAAGGAGAAGGAGATACCTGATGCTTTTGAAAATTGCTACATACAGAAAGAGTGATATTATAATACTATACTGCTGAACATGGCTTACATGGAGGTTTTTGACTGTTTGTTTTTTTGTTTTTTTGTTTTTTTTTTTTTGGTTTGGTTTAGTTAAGTGGGTGCAGAGTGTGTGTGTGTGTTGTTTGTTTTTTTGTTTGGTTGGTTGGTTAATTGGTTGGGTGGTGCAGGAGAATTGTCTGTATTCTGTCAATTATATTTTAAATAAACGCTGATTGGCTGATAGCCAGGCAGGAAGTATAGGCGGGAAACCAGACAGACCAGACAGGAAGTAGAGGTGAGGCAATGAGAACAGGAGTATTCTGGGAAGAAGGAAGCTCTTTCCGCAGTCCTGCCCAGACCACCGAAGAAGCAGGATGTGACCTACCCCACCAAAAAAGGTACTGAGCCATGTGACTAACATAGATAAGAATAATGGGTTAATATAAGCTACAAGAGCTAATAAGAAGCATGAGCTAATGGGCCAATCAGTTTATAATCTTCTGGAGACCTCTGTGTGATTTTTTGGGGGGCTAAACAGCTGCAGGAACAAGGCAGGACAGAAACCCCAACAAGCAGGCCCCCATGTTACAGTTGGGGAAGGTCGCCTAAGAGAAAAAGCAAATAAAAATGCGATAATTGAGATAAAGTCCTTAGCTCCCAGCAATTATTCTTTGGAAAGGACACAGATTTCTGAAATTTGCAAACAGACTGAATTAAATACCATCAATGGTTCTATGAAAGGAACTTCCACTTACTTACCTTGAGGGAAATTTCTTTTCTTGGGGTGGATTTACTGCTTCCCAAAGCTGTTAAAAGTACATTTCTCCTATTTTCAATTTAAATTTTAAGTTCAGTTCTCTGGAAGTCATTAAATGGGATCTTTCTATGCTGTCAGTGTTATTCATCTTTTAGATTTGTGTTTCATTATTATAAAATATTCACGTCGCCTGTCACCATATTAAAAATATAAATCCTCCTCACGTGCCCTTCTGGAAACTCCGCCATTACACTCTTACTACCTGGAAGCTGGTGGCCACTGCAACAGTGCTCTAAATTTAATTGTCTTGCATCTCCATATCTTTGAATTATTTTCCCTTCATTTATTTTTGGGTGGAGTGGGTGTGGGCACACATGTGACGGTCAGAGGACAATTTGGGGGCCATCAGTTCCCTCCTGCCACCTTCCAGATTCCAGGTTGGAACTCAGCTCACCAGGCTTGGCGGCAAACTCCTTTCCTCACTGAAACATCTCAACAGTGCGTTATCACATGCTTCAAAACCTCAACGTTTTTTCATCTGTGCCAGGCTTTCTTCCAGAGCTTTTAAACAAAATGGTGGGAATCTTAGAACACCAAAATTCAGAGACCAGTCCGGAGCCTCTACTATCTCTCCTTCCAGGAAACACTAGAGCAACAGCAGAGAAAATCATTGGAATGTTCAGCCTTCTGTCGCTAAGTGTGAGATCTTCACCTTATTATGGTGTGAGATCTTCACCCTATTATGCACATGGTTTGGAGTCTGGGGAGCATTCACCAGGATTTCAGGGTTCTTGTAGCCTGAAACAAAGACTTGGACCAGGATAATGGATAACATCAAAAATAGAGGCAATTTATTAAGGAAGAAAAGCACTTCTGAGATTGGACATGGGCCAGAAAGCTAGGTAGACAATCAATGGTTTTAGGTGAAAGAGTTAGGATGCTTTGTAGGCCATTTACATAGTGCCTGCCTTGCTCACATGTATGTATCAGGGACTTTGCTGCAGCTTGTTGTTCTTTACATGTAGCGGTAAGAGTTAGTATTCCTTTCTTTCTGTTACTATGTTTTTTTTCTCCTAAGTAGATCCCTATGTGCAGGGGTGTGTGGGTACCTGTGTGCCTGTTTGTGTGTGTGTGTGTGTGTGTGTGTGTGTGTGTGTGTACGAATAGCCATTCACAATGCCCAGAAGTCAATGTTGAGTGTCTTCTTAAATCTCTCTCCCTGCTATTTTGTTATTTTTTTCAGTCTCTCACAGAGCTTGGAGCTAGCTTGCCAGTTCAGCCACACTGCTGTCTAGCAAGCCAGGGGGATCTGCTTGTCTCTGCCTCCAGTACTGAGGTTGCAGTCATGTACAGCCAGTCCTGGAATGTTCTGAGTTCTGAACATCTGTACTCTGGTCCTCAATGCTTGCCCAGCAAGTGCTTTCCCCACCCAGCCATCTTCCCAGCCCTCAACTTTAATCTCAAAGCTCTCTCTTCCTTTCCTGCCACATCCTCACTGCTGTACCAAGCCTGGAGCTCACTTGCACTGAGCCATGGAACCCGAATTCTGAGAATACAAACAGCACAGGGGATCTGATTCCTTTTCGTCATATTCATCCCCAGTGACAGAAATAAATTGATCTTGGTGAATCTAATCATAATTCTAGTTACTAATCTTGTTTGAGGCAGGTCCCTTTCTGTCTTCTAATTGAAACATTAAAACAGGGAGCAGCCGTCATTGCCAGAGAGAGATTTCCCAGCAGAACCCCACAAATCTTGCTTATTTTTTCCCCGTGTTGTAACAAACATAATTAGTTTTCTTTACAGAGGATATCGTCCATAAGGAACTTAAATTTTAAGAATTATAATTGGCAATTTATTTTGGTCATAGCAAGTATAGAGGCTAAAGAGTAGATTTCAGGTGATCTTGTCTGCTTCCAACTTCCAGGAGGATCTTTATATGTTTTTCTTTGGGTTCACCTTATTATTTAGCTTCTCTAGGATCGTGAACTATAGGCTCAATGTCCTTTGTTTATGGCTAGAATCCACTAATGAGTGAGTATATACCATATTCATCTTTTTGGGTCTGGGTTATCTCACTCAGGATAGTGTTTTCTATTTCCATCCATTCGCATGCAAAATTCAAGATGTCATTGTTTTTTTTACCACTGAGTAGTACTCTAATGTGTACATGTGCCACACTTTCTTTATCCATTCTTCCATTGATGGGCATCTAGGTTGTTCCAGCTTCTGGCTATTACAAATAATGCTGCTATGAACATAATTGAACAAATGCTTTTGTAGTATGATTGGGCATCTCTTGGGTATATTCCCAAGAGTTGTATTGCTGGATCCTGAGGTAGGTTGACTCCCAATTTTCTGAGAAACCACTACACTGATTTCCAAAGTGGTTGCACAAGTTTGCATTCCCACCAGCAATGGATGAGTGTTCCCCTTACTCCATATCCTCTCCAGCATAGGTTATCATTGGTGTTTTTGGTTTTAACCATTCTGACAGGTGTAAGATGGTATCTCAAAGCTGTTTTGATTTGCATTTCCCTGATCGCTAAGGAAGTTGAACATGACCTTAAGTATCTTTTGGACATTTGAACTTCTTCTGTTGAGAATTCTCTGTTCAGTCCAGTACCCCATTTTTAATTGGGTTATTTAGAATTTTAATGTCTAGTTTCTTGAGTTCCTTATACATTTTGGAGATCAGATCTTTGTCTGATATGGGGTTGGTGACGACCTTCTCTCATTCAGTAGGTTGCCTTTTTGTCTTAATGACTGTGTCCTTTGCTTTACAGAAGCTTCTCAGTTTCAGGAGCACCAGGCAAAAGTTGGGAGCATGGGGGTTGGGTGGGGGTAAGGGGAGGGAGGAGAGAGAAGGGAGAAGGGGAGGATTGGGGAGAGCTTGGGGGAGTGGAATGGTTGAGATGGAGGAAGGGTGGATATGGGAGCAGGGAAGAAGATATCTTAATTAAGGGAGCCTTTTTAGGGTTGGCAAGAGACTTGGCTCTAGAGGTGTTCCCAGGTGTCCACGGGGATGTCCCCAGCTAGGTCCTTCGGCAGTAGAGAAGAGGGTGTCTGAACTGGCCTTGTCCCATAGTCACACTGATGAATATCTTGAATATCACCATAGAACCTTCGTCCGGCGATGGATGAAGATAGAGACAGAGACCCACATCAGAGCACTGGACTGAGCTCCCAAGGTCCAGTTGAAGAGCAGAAGGAGGGAGATGATGAGCAAGGAAGTCAGGACCGCGAGGGGTTCATCCACCCACTGAGACGGTGTGCCTGATCTAATGGGAGCTCACTAAATACAGCTGGACTGGGACTGTACGAGCATGTGATCACACCAGACTCTGAATGTGGCTGACAATGGGGGCTGACTGAGAAGCCAATGATAATGGCACTGGGATTTGTCTCTACTGCATGTACTGGCTTTTTGGGATCCTAGTCTGTTTGGATGCATACCTTCCTAGGCCTGTATGGAGGGGGGAGGGCTTTGGACTTCCCACAGGGCAGGGTACCCTGCCCTCTCTTAGGACTGGAGGGGGAGGGAGCGGAAGGGAAATGGGAGAAGAGGAGGAAGTGGAAATTTTGAATGATATTATTTATAAAGCAATAAAAATTTAAAAAAAAGAGTAGATTTCAGACCCATTAAGGGTATCTAATAAAGGTCCTCAACCACAATAAAGTGACTACTTAAGCCACTGGATCACTGTGTTGATGAGGATTCTATCAGCGGCAGATAACAAATGCTTATGTAAGCCAGTAGGCCTACATCAGAATGGGTATTACCACCTGGACTCAGATGACACTTATATGAGCTGGGGATGTGGCCCAGTGCTAGAGGGCTTGTCTCATGCATGCAAGGTTCCTAATACCACAAATACTTTATCTGGTCATTTATACCTATAAAAACAACATTAGGGAGCCAGAGACAGGGTGAGCACAGTTCTAGTCTATCCTTGGCTACATCCCAAGACCAGCTGGACTCACACCTTGCCTGGCATTATCCGAGGTCCCGCTTGGTTTATAGTTGTGGGCCTGCTTTGTTCTGCTGCCCTCTTTTGAAAAGCCATCCTCACACACCAGGAAAGTGGATGTGCACCCGTCTAGATGGGTGTGTTAGTCAAGGTTCTCTACAGCAGTAGCTTATAGAATACATACATACATACATACATATATAATCATGAAATTTTATTAGAATGACTTGCAGGCTGTGGTCCAGCTAATCTAATAAAGGCTACTTATGTAAGAAAGGTCCCAGAATCCAGCAGTTGTTCAGTCCATGAGGGCTGGATGTCTTAACTGGTCTTCGGTGTATGTTGAAATCTTGAAGAAGTAGACTCTAATGCCATTAAAGGAATGGACTTGCATGGAAGGGTGGGCGGAAGCAGGCAAAAAGAGAGGGCTTCCCTCTTCCATGTCCTTTATATAGGCTTCCAGCAGGAGTAACCCTCATCAGAGGGGGGGTCTTTCCAGCTCAAAGGTCTGGATTAGCAGTGGAGCTTCCTACTTCAAATGATCTAATTGAGAAAAAAGAAGCCAGGTGGTGGTGCTGCATACCTTTAATCCCAGCACTTGGGAGGCAGGAACAGGTGAATCTCTGTGAGTTCTAGGTCAGCCCAGTCTACAAAGCGAGTTTCATGACAGGCTCCAAGCTACAGAGAAACCTTGTCTCGAAAAATAAAAAAAAAAATTAAAAAAAAAAAAGATAAATTTGGGCTGAAACTCAGCCGTTAAAGGCTAGGCTCACAACCAAAAATATAAGAGAAAATCCCGCCCAGCTATTTTTGGGTCTTTAGTTAATTTCAGATGTAGTCAAGTTAACAAGCAAGAATAGCCATCAGAGTGGGGTCCTAGTCTAGCAACATGGAGCAGGGAGCTCTTCATCATGTGTTAGAATGTAGGCCTGTCTCTTTAAGACAGTGGTCACTCTGAGACCATACCTCCCCCATGCAGAGAATTAAAAGGCTGTGGTGTGGTATGGCTCTGCCCCCTGCTCCTGATGTATATGGTCCTACCTGGCGCCTGGCTGCTCCATGCTCTTTATCCACAGGTGCTATCCCAAACTAAATTACATAGTATAAAACTTACTTCCCACCCCTGAAAACTAAAACAAACAAACAAACAAAGCCAGGCATTTCCCTTTAGGGCATTTCTCTGAAGGCTGGCTCCCCACACCCAGCCCCATGCTCCATCCTGCTCATGAAGGCTCCCTCTTAACATTAAGCAATCCCTCTTGATGAAGTTCCCGTCAAGGTTTTAAAGGGAAACCTCACTTATAATAATTGTACTGTTCTTGTATAATGCTCTCATGCCTCAATTCCCTTTCTCCTAATAAAGATAATTCCTGAGGGGTACTTCTGTGTCAGCTCCCTTCCAAAGACAATTGCCACCACCCCATTCTTAAATTCAGCCCCACTCTGTCACCCATTCTCCATCGTAGGAAGGAGTCTGAGCTGTGTGCCCGTCTCTGAGCCAGTCACTTGTCCACAACCCCTGTGGTGGCTCACAGGCCATCAGATCTGACAAGGTGACAACCTAAACAGAAGGAATGGGAAGGACTGGGCCCTAAGGTTGGGAAGCTGCTCAGCCCGTTTAGTGATTCACTTTTACTAAATATTTGATTCAATTTTAATTATGTGCATATTGAGTGCCTATGAGTCTGTATATGTATCACATGCATGCCGGGTGCCAGCAGAAGCCAGAGGAGAGAGTTAGATTCCCCCAAAACTGGAGTTTAGAATGATTCTATGCCTGGGACACTTTCCTTTAAAGAAAAAAAGTCTTATATGCTTAGTTTTCCATCATCTCCTTTTAAAAAATTATTATGTGTAGTGGTTTGAAAGAAATTTGCCGCCCAAGGGGAGTTGCACTATTAGGAGGTGTGGTTTTGTTGAAGTAGGTGTGGTCTTGTCAGAGGAAGTGTGTCAGTGTGGAGGTGGCCTTTGAGGTCTTGCATATACCCAAGCCATGCCCCGTCAGTCAGTCTACTTCCTGTTGCCTGCATATCAACATGTAGCAGCTACCTCTCCAGCACCATGTCTGCCTGCATGCCACCATGTACTGTGATAATGAAAATGGACTGAGCCTTTGAACTGTAAGCGAGCCATCATAATTAAATGTTTTCTTAGTAAGAGCTGCCAAGGTCTGCCGGGTGTGGAAGGGCACACCTTTAATCCCAGCACTCAGGAGGCAGAGGCACTCAGATCTCTCTCTCTCTCTCTCTCTCTCTCTCTCTCTCTCTCTCTCTCTCTCTCTCTCTCTTTCTCTCACTCTCTCTCAAAAAGGAAAAAAACTGTTGTGGCCCTGGTGTCTCTTCACAGCAATAGAAACCCTAACTAAGATGGAAGTTGATAGGCCTAACCATGTTTTTGTTTGAAAGAATATGGACTTGGGACTGTGAATTAGAAAAGCAATTGAATGCTTAATGGGCCTTACTATTAGGAAGGAGCATGGAAGACAGTGGTACAAAGAGTTATTTGAATTGTGAGGGGCTTGCTCAAGAGGTTTCAGAAGAGAAGAATTTTAGTATGTTGCCTAGAAATTGTTCTTGTGATATTTTGGTGAAGAATGTGGCTGCCTGTTGCCCTTGTCCAAAAAGTCTTCCTGAGCCTAAAGTGAAGAGTTTTGGATTAATTCTTCTGGCAGAGGAAATCTCAAAACAGCCTAGTATAGACTCTGTGGTGTGGATATTAGTGTTAACTCTGATGAATATTTATAATGAAAAGGAACTAGCTGAACAAACGGAAAGACAAACTGTACCCACTGAGAGAAGGGGCAGCAGGAAGTGGGACAGAGCTAAATCCTGTGTTCCAGAAGATAAACAGATTAAGAAACTGCAGAAGAGATGGGTCCCGGTGTCATTGTTGATGGCTTCTCCATCTGCCAACTTTCGCCGCCACATTCAGAGAGTCTGGTTTGATCATATGCTCATTCAGTCCCAGTCCAGCTGGATTGGTGAGCTCCCATTAGTTCAGGCACACTGTCTCAGTAGGTGGACCAGCCCCTCACGGTCCTGGGCCTTGGACTTCCAACAGGGCAGGGCACCATGCCCTCTTTCAAGGAAGAAGGGGGAGGGAGGAGGGGTGGGGAGGTAGTGGGAGGGGACCGGGAGAAGGGGAAGAAAGGTAAAAATTTTATTTCTTTAATTATGTTTTTGAATGGAAAAAATAAAACAAAACAATGTATGGGAAAAAAAAAACCAAACAAACAAACAAAAAAAAGAAACTGGAGAAAGGGAGCAGTGGCCTCAGGGCAGGACCCCACCCAGCTAAGTTTCCAACTTGTGAGAAGGAACTAAAGAAAAGCTTAGAGCCAGGTGGAGGGCACACACCTTTCATCCCAGCACTCAGCAGACAGAGGCTGGCGGATCTCTGAGTTTGAGGACAATCTGGTCTACAGAGTGCGTTGCCAAGCTTAGGTAGCAAAGGTAACAGTCAAGAACAGAAAGTTGGTGAAGACGTAATTGAATGAGGCAGCCACGCCACAGCTCCAGCAAGCAATAGAATTTGGCAGCTTTGGCCACATGGTTCTGGCTGTAGAGTTAAAGATAGAAGAAACAGGCTACAGAATTTGCCTCTGCACCAAAAGAAAGCCACCGAGGCCAGGCATGTGTTAGGGGTGTCTCTGAATGGAGGCCTAGAGAGGCCATTTAGTGAAGCTGCAAAGTTGAAGCCTGGATTGCCATGGAGAACCTTAAAATGTTAGAGATGCTAGAGCTGTGGGATACCTGCCAAGGAGAGCTGCTAACAGGGAGTGGAAACAGCCCAAGAGAAAACTGTGTTGCAGTCAACAAAGTTGAATGGAGTTGGAGATCTGAAGACATCAGACATGGAGATGCAGAGTCTGGAGTTTGCCCAGCTGGTTTTTGGTCTTGCTTTGGTCCAGTATTTGTTCACTATGTTCCTTATTCTAGATTTTGAAACAGTAATGTATATCCTGAGCAATTACATGTTGGAAGTATGTGATCTGCTTTTTTACTTTTATTTTATTAGTGATTACAGTTAGGAGATTGCATGAATCTCAGAAGATACATTGAACTTTATACTTTTAAATAAGTTTGAAATTGTTATAGACTATGGAGACTTTTAAGGTTGAACTGAATGCAGGTTACATTATGATATGGCTACAAACCTTCGGGGGCCAAGGAGTGGAATGTGATTGTTTGAAAAAAATAACCCCCAAAGGGAGCCTCTATTAGGAGGTGTGGCCTTGTTGGAGGAAGGGTGTCACTGTGGGGTCAGGCTTTAAGGTCCCATATATGCTCAAGCCAGGCCCAGTGAGTCAGTCACTTCCTGTTGCCTGCATATCAACATGTAGCAGCGACCTCTCCAGTACTGTGTCACCTGCATGCTGCCTGCCTTCCCGCCACGATGATAGTGGACTGAACCTCTCAACTGTAAGAGGCCACCTCAATTATATGTTTTCTTTGTAAGAGTTGCCATGGTCATGGTGTCTCTTCAGAGCAATAAAAACCCTAAGACATCATGTAACTGGATTCTATTTAAGACTGTGTCCTCAAGATGTGGGCGAAGGGGGTCGCTTCAGCAGAGAAGATAGGGACTCCCACTCACTATTCTGAAGCATTTGTCAATGAAAAAATGGACAAAGCCCCCTAAGAAATAGACCTAGTAAGCACAAAGCAGCCCGGTCACTCTGTCACTCTTTTCTACTGAGGTTTTGGAGCATAGAGTGCAAGAGATGTTAATTGCCCCTCCCAAAGAGAGTAAAGATCATCATCAGATTCTTTGGTCAAATTATAAAATCTTCGTTTTCTGTCAGACAGAGCTGTCTCCCTCAAGCAGATTTTAAGAAAATAGCATTGAACACAGGAGACAGTGGGGTTTATATAACCTAAAAAACTGCAAGGCTAGAGGTTTTCCAGGGGTTTTGGTTATGAGGGAACTTGGCAGAACATTTCAAAATTATTTGGCAGAACATCTTATCAGGGTACAGTCAAGGTGTGAGTCAAATTCCATAGGGTAGGGAGCACGTTAAATTCCAGAAAGAGGTTAAAACGTGGTCAAGTTTGAATTTTGCAGCAAACAGGAATGAACTCACTCTAACTTTGTAATAAAATGGCTTCCATCCTTAAGATGGAGTCAAAGCATCAAGGCCACTGCCCACATACTTCTAGAAAGTCCAGATACCATTGTGGGATGACAGACATGAGAGGTGTGTAGTTGCCAGCACAGTTCTGGTGACTTTCATAGCTACACCAGCTTCCTCATCCCAAAGGACATTTCTAAACATCTCAGCGATAAGTCACTAAGAACAGCCAGTCACCAGAACACATGATTGGAAATGAGAAGTAAATATCTTGAACCTACTTTTGCTAAATTGTGCATACAGAAAATCCCCAGGTCTCCACAGACATCCACAAATATAACACATTCTTCTTGAGTTTAATCACTTCCTTCCCTCCCTCCTGCCTGTATCCCAGGCTGATAGCCAAGGATGGCTGCTGTGGGATGTCCTTCTGTGTGCTGCGAATATGTGTTGCTGTTATTGGTTGATGAATAAAGCTGCTTTGGCCTATGGCAGGACAGAATATATCTAGGCAGGAAAGTCAAACTGAATACAAGGAAAAAGAAAGCAGGGTCAATAGAGATGCCAGCAGCTGCAGGAGCAGCAAGATGTACTAAGAACAAGTAATGCCACAAAGTCACAATGGATTCATTTAAATATAAAAGCTAGGCAGCAATAAACCTGAACAATTATATTAATATCAATCCTTTGAGTGATTATTTTGGAAGTGGCTGTGGGACCAGGTGGGATACAAAAAAAAAAAGCTTCTGGCTACCTTTGTTGTCCAACACGAGCCACTCGAGTCTCCACTTTTTATAAAGGGGGCTCTGTAATACATAGACAGAGCCAAGGACAGCTTCACGCAGGACATGGTGCAGAGATGCGACAGCATTCAGGCTTGAGCACAGCATGCAGATTCCTATCATGGTACATAGAAGAGTCTCCAAGCAGCACCCCATGGCAGATTTAGCTTTTACCCATACAGACAAAAAAAAAAAAGTTTATGGGCAGCATGCTACATGCAAGCTGCTTGGTGGTGGTAGAGACCCACTGCTTTCCAGAGTTGGGGGGTGAGCTTGGCTCCCAGAGCTGGAGATGAATGTCCCTCTACCATGTTGAAAAGTTGACCTAGGCAGAGCAACAGCCAAAGTTTTTGCTTTGGTCCTAGTCATACTCACTTACCAATTTAAAACAATGATTAAAAAATGGTTACAGATAGGCAATAAAGACAGATTCAGACAAAAAGAAACCTCTAACAGGTCACAGTGTATTTAAAAAATATACACAGGCTTAAAAAAGAAAGAAAATGAGTATAGGTAGTTATTAAAAATAAATGATTTTAAAAATAAAATAAAGTCTTTAAAAAGATAGTAAAAGTATTATTTTTAAAAGCCACATAAAAATGAAAATAACCAGAGAGTCTGAATTATGTATGTTATTGTGTTTTCTTTACATTTTTAGATTGTTAATGAGCTAACTTCTAAGAGACATTTGATTATTTGAGACATTTGAGGCTACTAAGTTAAGCCAACATATACATTTTAAAGATACCTTGACTTCAAAACTTAAGTCTAAGAATATGTTTCTTTGGCAAAGAAAACCAGCCTACAAACAACAATCCCAGAGAACTTAGACACCAATGAGGACACTAAGAGAGACTTACATAGATCTAATCTACATGGGAAGTAGAAAGTAGAAAAAGACAAGATCTCCTGAGTAAATTGGGAGCATGGGGACCTTTGGGGAGGGCTGAAGTGGGAGGAGAGAGGCAGGGAGAGGAGCAGAGAAAAATGTAGAACTCAATAAAAATCAATTAAAAAAAAGAATATGTTGCTTTGTAAAAAAAGGTTCTACTTTTGTTTCCACAGAAGATGAGAAGCTATGGATTCCTTCCAGGTTAATATGGTTTGATCAAATAAGACCCCCGAGAGGTCGCTGATGGGAGTGATACCCAGGTGATCCAACATCCAGAACAGCTTCAAGACAACTGGCTGAGATGATGCAGCCTCACAGAATACTACAGCCAAGACTTAACCATGTTTCTAAACTTTCTCAGGATCTCCTTAAGATTACCAGTACCCTAATCAACAGGAAGTAGTACAGAAAACTACTCCCAAACTCCCGAAATATTGTTTATAAATGTTTGCTTTCATTTAAAGGGGATTGGTTATAAATTATAATAGTCAATCTCTATCTAAAGAAAAAAGGGAGATATGATATAGAAATGATGAAGTTTATGCTGTGCTCATGCTATGCAAGCATTTGACCAACTCAGCTCCATCTCCAGCCCTCGCCTTTTCTTTTCAGTATCCACTTCTGGTTCTTCCTCTGCCTATCAGACTATGATCTGACATTGCCTTCACGATCTATGCCATCTTCTTTGTGTGGCATCATCCATTTCCATTTGGTTACCATCCCCTAGCTGCCTCCTCTCAAATCTACATCTCAAACCCAGATCTCCCTCCTTAGCTTTACACTGCTGTGTCTCACTTACTACTAAACATCTCCACTTGCCTGTCTCTGACTCCAAAATGACTGGCTTGATGGCTCCTTTTCCCCTCCCCTTCAGTAGCTCTTCCTCTGGTGTTTTTGGTTTTTTGTTGTTGTTTCGTCTCTCATTGTTTTTGTTTTATCTTCTGTAACCACTTATCTGATTGTCCAAATCTGAAACTGGAAAGGCATCCTTAATCCCTTCTTCTCTCTCTCTCTCTCGTACACTCCCTTCACTTCCAGGAATTCCCAAGTCCTATTCTACTTGCTGAATATCCACCATGTGTGCAATGTATGGATTGGCTCTGTCACTTATGCATTAGTTCCCTGACCGCCCTACCCTCTACAAACCTACCCAATTACACCACTCTGTGGCTTTGAATCTCAGCCTTGTAGCTGAGGCAATTGTAGCTGTCTCAATGGATGTGTTGAGAATAACTGCAGTAGGGTCCCATGGCACACTGTTAAATGTTGGCTCCTGTGCACCACCAAAAAACAATGGGTTAAAACTTTGTGAATAGACACAAGACATTGAATATTTAACTTCACAGTGGTGTCCGAGGCCATATGTTCTTTTCTGCAAATGGAAGTGTCAATGGTTAAATGAACCATTAGTTCCCCATCTGAGCATAAGTCCCAGGAGGACTGGCTACATGCCTTCCTGGTTACTCTGTATCTACAGTATCATGGACAAGGCAAAGGTGTTTTGTTTCAATGTCTGTATCTTGTGCTCCTATTTAGCTCTTCCATTCTCTCTCAGAATCATTCCAATGGGGCTTCTGCTCACACTCCTTCATCAAGAACCTGTCCTGTCAGTCACCAGTCACTTCCCACTAGCTTAACCAAGAGCTGTGACAAGGAGTGGCCTCAGCATTCAGTTCAAGGTGTCACACTGCTCCAGTTTCTTCCTGCTTTATAGGGTCCCTTGTCACCAGTTTTTTTACTTTCTTTCTCTTCCTCTGCCTCTCACTGGCATCTAAATGTCAGAGTGGCCTTTTGCTGCAGCCCTTGAGTCTTCTCTGACCAGTCACTACCTTGGGGACCACACCCCCATCTCAAGTTCAAAAGCCATACATGAATGACTCCTAAAGCTAACATCTCCCACTCCTCCTTTTCCTGAAACCCAAAGGTGGGTGTCCAGCTACCTAGTTCACTGCTCACCCTAGATGGCACTGCAGGTTGGATGCTGAATAGTCCCACAAAGCCCATGTGGTTAAGACTCAGTCCCAGATGGCATTTTGAAGGGTGGTGGAGACTTTAAAGCCCCAGCCTACTGGGGGGTCCTTGGGTCATCAGTGGCATACCCTAAGGAGGTGTGAGACCCCAGGTCTGCTTCTTCCTCTTTCTTTGCTTCCTGGTGGCAAGATGGGCAGTTTTGCTCTGTCCTGCCTTCCCAGCATCATGAAGTATCTCACCACAGATCTAGACAAAGGCTCAACTCCTTCATCGTAGATGGCCACCTCTAAAGCTGTGAGTCGGGATAAACCTTTTTAATGAGATAACTGTCTCAGGTTTTTCCTCCTAATGTGGAAAGCTAACTAATGGAGATGATTAATGTGATGTCTAGAGAGGAGAAATAAGCACAGTGCAGAAGCTTGTATACAGGTAAAAATCATTCTTGTTTATTATAAAACCACTCAGAGAGGATTTGGAATCTTCCCAACACAGAGAAACCATCAGTGTTTGAGGTGATGCTTATACTAATTGCCCTGACTTAATCAAATATTCTATAGCTCTACCAAAATATCATAGTATATCCTATAAATATGTATGATTATGGCATAAACCAAAAGTTAATTTTTTGAAACACTTTTGAAGAGTGTACAGAAGTTATCTGAAAATAGATTTGAAAGGAAACAAATAAAACAAAGAGAGAAAGCCCCTTCTCTGAGTTTCAGGACAAGTAAGGCGGCTGAAACAGGGTGACAGCATGGGTCAAGGGGAGAGGAAGTCTGTAACAGCTCTGACAGATGTCTATCATTAGGTAGTGCTCTGGAGTCTTGGATTAGTGCCCTTAAAAGCTACATGGACACTGGTGCACCTACCCTTCCACCATCTGGAAACACAGCAAGAAGGCTTATCTGCCACTCAGAAAGTGAGTCCTCTCAAGGCACCAAATCAGACAGCACCTTGACTTGGAATTTCTCAGCCACCAGAAATGTAAGCAATAGAGGCTGGAGAGATGACTCAGCAGGTAAGAGCTCCAGCTGCTCTTCCAGAGGAGCCAGGTTTGATTCCCAGCTCCTACATGGTGGCTAACAATCTTCAGTGACTTCAGTTCTATAGGATCTGGCATGCTTTTCTGACCTTTGTGGACACCACAGGTGTATACACATGCATGAAAAGCATTCGTAAACACAAAATAGAAATAAAACTAAAAGAATTTTTAAAAGAAATATAAGAAATGCACAGGCCATGCAGTCTACACTGTTTTGTGGTAGTACCACAAAAATTAAAACATGTCTCCAAGTATTCTTGAAATCCCTAGATTCTAGAAATCCCTAGACAAGCCAGGCAGTGGTGGCACATGCCTTTAATCCCAGCATTCAAGAGGCAGGGGCAGGTGGACCTCTGAGTTTGAAGCCAACCTCATCTACAGAGAAAGTTCCAGGACACTCAAGGCTACATAGAGAAACCCTGTCTCAAAAAAAAACAAAACAAGAAGAAGAAGAAGAAGAAGAAGAAGAAGAAGAAGAAGAAGAAGAAGAAGAAGAAGAAGAAGAAGAAGAAGAAGAAGAAGAAGAAGAAGAAGAAAGCTCCCTGGAGTTTATGGAAGGCCAACAGCATCCTGCCTCAGGGGCAAATGGAAAGGTGTGGAGTGGCCTGTGTTCTCAGTCAGTGTATATCAGCACAGGGATGAAGGTGCCCCTTGTCATTTGCCCTGCTGGGAGAAGCTATGGGGCTAGAAGCTGAATGTCACTACGCATTGATGATTACTGGGAATCAAAGTCTATCAACATCATGACTAGTTGCTCCCTTGGTATCGTGAAGTATCCAAAGGATGGAGTTTAGAACCAAAGCTAGAAGCCAAGGTCAGGGAATCACCTATAATCTGGCACACACAAGGGAGACTGAGGCAGGAAGATCAGCGAGTTTGAGGCCAGTCTGGTTTGCTAAGATCAGAAAGTGGAGTTACCCCTGATTTTTGATTTCCCAGATTCCACAAAGGAAAGCAACGCATTTGTGTTTACAGGAGCTGGAGAGATGACTATGTCAGCCAGGGTTCTCTAAAACAGAATTTATAGAATGAATTTTCCCACCTATCCTTCTATCTATCTATCTATCTATCTATCTATCTATCTATCTATCTATCTGTCATCTATCATCTATCTATCTATCTACATATAAAATGGAATTTTTACAGACTGCAGTCTAGCTAACCCAGCAGTGGCTGACTGTGAACACAAAGTCCAAGAACCCAGTAGTTTCTCAAAAAACAAGGCTGGGTGTCTCATCTGGTCTTCTCTATCTGCTGGAATCCCAAAGAAGTAGACTCCAGTGCCAGTGAAGGAATGGATGTACTAGCAAGTTAAGGGCAAAGCTTCCTTTTTCCACGTCCTTATATAGACTTCCAGCAGAAGGTGTGGCCCAGATTAAAGGTGTGTCTTCCTACCTCAAGATTGAGACCAAAGGCGTCTGTATATCTTCCTACCTCACAAGTCTCTACTAGAAGTGGATTCACTCACTCAAACCAAGCAAAAAAAATCTCACAGGTGTACCCTCCATTTCTGAATTGTAGTTCATTCCCGATGTAGTCAAGTTGACAACCAATAAGAGCCATTACACGGCTCAATGGTTCAGAGTGAGTACTGCTTTTGCAGCGCACTGGTGTTTGATTCCCAGAACCCATATCTGATGGCTAACCACCACCTAAGTTCTGGGAGAGCCCTCTTCTGGCTTCCATAGGAACCACATTCACACACACACACACACACACACACACACACACACACACATACCTGCCTCCCCCACACTCCCACACATACATATAAAGACAAATAAAGTATGCATCTGTTCTAAAATTACGTTTCGGCTTACTCGGTTTACAGCATTTTGCTACAAGAAGACTCAACAGATAAAACACGTCTCCAAGCAATCTTCAAACTGTCCAAGAGCCTTCCCACGGCCGCGGGACAATATGGTGCAGAAAGACAAGAAGCCTAAGAAGTCAACCTGGAGGTTTCATTTGGACCTCACTCATCTGGTAGAAGATGGAATTTTTGATTCTGGAAACTTCTAACAGTTTCTCCGGGAGAAGGTTAAAGTCAATGAGAAAACTGGAAATCTTGGAAATGTTGTTCACAATGAATGCTTGAAGAATAAAATCACAGTTGTTTCTGAGAAACCATTCTCCAAAAGGCATTTGAAATATCTTACCAAGAAATACCTTAAGAAGAATAATCTCCGTGATTGGCTTTGTGTGGTTGCATCTGACAAGGAGACCTACGAACTTCACTATTTCCAGATTAGTCAGGAATAAGATGGGTCAGAGTCTGAAGACTAGTTGGCCTTTGTAAGCTTTAAAGAAACACTAAAATTGGACTTTTTCAGCAAATAAAAACCATTGTACTCTAAAAAAAAAAAAAAGTGTCCAAGAAAGACAGAATGGACACTGCAAGGAACTCCTTTGCTCTTGTGTTTTGCTTTTGTGATATTCAGTTCCTAGGGAACATGAACTTTCTTCAAAGTCAGCAGGCCCCAGTGATTCAGAAAACACATTTTATGGACTGATCATGTAAGTGTTTACTGAGCCTGGCACTATTTACTCTTTGGAACCAAGCTGGTGAGATGGCTCAGCAAATAAATGTGTCTGCCATAAGAGGTTGACAACCTGAGCCCCATACCCGAAACCGTGTAAAAAGGCTGAATTAATCACGGACTCCTAGATGGGAGACAGAAACAGGACAACTCTGCATAATTTTTCTGCCAGCTACTCTGCTGGGCAGAAATAAGAGAGATCCGACTTCAACAGGGTGACAAGACAACCAAGTTGTCCTCTGACCCTCACACAAGCACCATGGCACATGCTCTGCCCTACCCCCTCAACACATACAATGTTGGGAACAAAAAGAATGAAGTCAATAAAAGCCAGCCTGTGTTCCTCTTACACGTCAACTCTGTTAAATCGTAGTCTCTGTGTATGTTGCCATGAAGCTACTTTTGAGATACTTTTGAAATCAATAGATTTTCAGTAAAGCAGATTGTTCTGTAATTTGAGTGGGTTCATCCAGTGAGCTGAAGACCTCAAAGAGCAAGTTCCCCAAAGATGAAGGAAGCAGCCTGTGCACCAGTTCTTGGCCCAGCATGACCAGATATCTGCCTGCACACTATAGCCCTGCCAACCTCCAATCACAGGAGCCTATTCCTTCAATAAGTGACTATCTCTCTGTCTCTCTCTCTTTCTCTCTCTGTCTCTCTCTCTTTTCTCCAGTTACTTCTCTGTCTCCCTGGAGAACCTGACTAACTATAGAAGCCAGTTTTTTAAACAGACAACAGATCTGAGCAGATAGCAAAGATCTGTGGACAGCAAACAGGTATCTGTGATCATCCTTAGTATCATTTGTCATTTGCGTTAGGAAGAGAGGAATGGGAGCTGCAATGCCGTCACTGGAGTGAGGAGCTATGTGTCAAAGAAACTGAAGGTGCGATGGTTTTTCAGAGAAGATCGTTGACCAAGAATTGGAGGACGAGTGAGGAAGTTGATGGAAAGATGGATTAGAAATAGTCATGAAGGAACTTCTAGAATGGAGGACATGTTCTCTATCCTGCCTGTGGCAATGTTTTTACAGGTACAGACTTAGGAGGTTACAGAATTTCATTTCTTAAGTTATTGACATTTATTATATATAGATTGTGAAAGGAAAAGTATTGACTTAGACCAAGTATTGACTCAGAACCCCTGGACCAAGTTCTTAGCACAAAGATTTATTTGCCCCAGAGGGACTAAGGACAAAGACAGGAGATAGAGGATGAGGGAGAAGGGGAAGAGAACAAGGGAAAGTGTTGGGAGCTGTGAACCCCCCCAGGTCCTGAATTTCTGGTAAACAACTAGTAATGCCTGCAGCTTCTCTGAGCCCGAGACCCTCAGGAGTTCCTGAAGGCAGGGGACTGGTTTCTGGCGGGTTTGGCTGGGGTGTGGCTATCAATTAAGGATCCCTATATAAGCTGCCCCTGGACACAATAAAGGGGGCATTCTTGGGGCATTCTGGCATCAAGGATGACCCGTGTCTCTGTCTGTGAGTCTTTGTGTGTTTCAATCTCCAGCCCCCTGCCTGGTTCACGAACTGTATGGTAGCACATAGAGCGCAGACGGGCGTGGTGCGCTACAGGAAAGAGGGCAGTTGTCCCAGAGTGGAACAAAGGAGGGCCTCTGCTTACAGAGGAGACACACATGGCCCATAGGAAAATGGCAGTTTATAAAAGCAAAATGAGAAACCCCATGGTGGGGTGTGTTTAATTTTAATTGGGCATGTTAATAAGGTGAGCCAAAGGCTTTGATTGCTGGACTTCAGGAGGAGGAAGTGGCCAAATAAGGAAATAGACCTTGGTAGTTAGCTTTAGGGCTGCACTCTAACCGTTTTTGAGCAAGATAGGGAATGGGAGAGGAGGACAAGGCCTGCCGGAGCCACGCCTGCCATGCTCAAGGTGGCTAGAGTCCCTTCAGATTGTCCTTAAAGCCTTTCTTAAAATACTACTGTATCTCAATTATTCATTATATGTCTCGTGGTTTGTGTTTCCATATTAATTAGTACCTAAAGTTCATCATGAACTGTACCTGTCTGTTAAAACAACTGTGTTCTCTGGAAATTCATTCTGCCATGGCAGCTGCTGACTTGAGTGGCTGCATCTGCACATCATAGTTTGCCGGCCCTGCTCTCGCCACTAAATGTGTGACATTTCACAAGTCACATTCTTCACCTGAAACATGAGATGCTCTCAACACAGTTGCTATGATGATTAAATGAGCCCATGTCTGCTCAACATTTAAAACACGGGCCAGCAAGATGGCTCCGTGGATAAAGGTGCTTGCTGCTAAGCCTTATATCCTGAGGTCGCTCGCTGAGACTCACTTGGTAGATAGAGAGAACCAACCCCAACAAGTTGTTCTCTGATCTCAACACATGCTCTCTCTCTCTCTCTCTCTCTCTCTCTCTCTCTCTCTCTCTCCCTCTCTCTCTCTCTCTCTTACACACACACACACACACACTAAAACAAATAAAATATAATACATTTATATTAAAATATAAAATAAAACCAGGCCTCATATTCTTGCCATTACTTACAATTGGGGATTAACATTTTTCTATGGGGGGAGTAGCATCTGCATTTTAAAGTCTTTGGCAGAATCCCTTGCCCATAACCCACTACCTGTCGGCTATAGCCCCCTCCTTAGCTGTGCCAACCAAAACAGTCTCCAAACATGCCCAGATATGCCCTAGAGGACAGACCCAGTTAGAAATGATGACCGCATTTGTTTATTATCAGGCCTGTGGCTATGAGACCCTTCCTCCCTTCTGTACCCCTGTGGCTATTGTGCCACACATAAGCCGTGTCAACTACTTCCCTCCCTATAGAACACCACATGGTTTGGCTCGGCTTACCCTTGGGCTCAGGTCAACCTCTCCAGATGCTATCTCACCCTCACCTATGGTTCTCACACCTCAAATGAACAGGCTATCTTCACATCAGCAGGGTTTCCCACAATGTCCCCTAAGAAGGGGACAGTCTTTCCAAGAGACACAAGAAGGCCATCACCAATGTCTCAGCGTGGCTCTGCTGTGTTTAGTTTGTGAATGGCTCTAGTGTTGTCTCCCGCTCACAGGCTTCGTGTCTAATCTCAGAACCCTGGGACAGTTGATTCCTTTGGGATCATGTTAAGCAGGTGAGGAACTTGGAGACGCCTGTGCTGACTGAACACTTCATGGTAAGTATTAGAATAGATTTCCTCCACAACAGAAATTTCTTCCCAAAAGAAAATGTTTAGCTTTGTTAAGCAAAAGGAAAAAAAAAAAGATGAACAGATTGGATTTTAGTTGAAAAGTAATATTCTTAGTGTGGTGGATTGAATAAAAGAGACCTCAGTAGGCTCATAGGGAGTGGCACTACTAGGAGATGTGGTCTTGTTAAAAAAGGTGTGACCTTGTTGGAGGAAATATGTCACTTAGGGTGGGCTTTGAGGTTTCAGAAGCCCACGCCAGGCCTAGTGGCTCATTCTTCCTTCCTGCTGCCCGAGGATCCAGTTGTAGAATTCTCAGTCCCTGTCCAGCACCATGTCTACCTGCACACCACCATGCTTCCTGCCATGACAATAGTGGACTAGACCTCTGAACTATAAGCCAGACCCCATTTAAATGTTTTCCCTTATAAGAGTTACCATGGTCTGGTTTCTTAGTTAGAAACCCTAACTAAGACACTTAGAAACTTGGTAGCAACTAAGACATTTTTTTTAATCCTGGAATTTTTTTTTTTTTTTACAATATGAAAATCCTAGCAGTCTGCATATCCACTGAAGCTCTGACCTTTGACAAATGTCAATGCTAACCTCTCACTTATAGATAAACGTTTCCCCATATGTCTTTGGATAAAGTTTCATGACATGTATTGAAGTCACCTGAAATCAAATTTTCACACTGAGCCTGAAGGTTGTGTTTTCTCAATCTATATAAACTTGAGGGTCACCACTGCATCTTAAGAATGAGCCTACTCCAGAGTCACCTATCATCCCAAAGTTGTCTGATGAGATGGGATGTTTCAAGCCTCCAACTCAATTCTACAATCTATGTCAACCACCACTGAAAAGACCATCTTTGTAATAAAGGAAGACTCAACATGTAATGAGAAAACCAGGGGACTTTGCTGTTGACAGTAAGACAGAAAGATGGGAGTGGCAAGAAGACTAAGTTAGGGGGCTGGAGAGTTGGCTCAGCAGTGACGAGCACTTGCTGCTTCCCAGCATCTGTGATCAGATCAGGCAGTTCACAACCACCTGTAATTTCATCTCTAGGGTATCCAACACCCTCTTTTGGCCTTCTCGGGCACCTGAACACACAAAAGCATACACTCACACAGACACATATCACATGGGAGTGAAAAATAAACCTTCAAAACCTTCAAAAAGAAAAAGACTAAGTTGCAATTAAAAGGCAGGTGTTGCACTGGGGATGGGTTTGTAAGAAGGAATGGTGGTATCCTAAACATACAGATAGGTTTTATATTCTTTAAAAAGAGATGCTGCTGCTATAACAGAAAATAAAGATGAAACATTCATGAAGAATGACAATTATACAATAAGTGTATAAAAAGCTAAAACCTGGTTTATAAGTAAAGAAATAGGTATAATTGAAAAACATGTATCGCCTCTTAAGTTGCCAAAAATTATCTTTGAATATCTTCTAGTACTGTTCACTGAAGGACAAGGAAATGGGCTGCTTTGTACATTGTCAGTGGTAGTCTAAATCAACACCAAATAACACATATAAACACAAAATCATAGTCTATGATCCCAGGATGATTATTAGTACCAGGGAGCCTTGGACTTTCAAAACTAGAGACACTAAAATCAAGACTATAATAGGAAAGGGGAGGAATAAAATAGAGTTTCAAATTGCAGTTTTACAATTATTTTCACTGCAGGAATTTCAGTAAAGGTACTTTTTACTCATCTAAGTACATTTTGTTGTTTCAAGCTACAAATAACAAATCTATTCAATAACTGTCATAAAAAATTACCTGCATAACAACTATGTGTGGGGAGTCTAATGCATCTCTATTATAAGAAAAAGAGAGAGAAAATAGATTGAGCAATTCTATACACATGAACACTAAAATACAATCTACTAAATAATACTTGTTTTAAGGGGAATTTTCAAGAGTTCAAACAAAATAAAACACTATTGGAAAAATTTTAAATGTGCCCCAAAATATAAATATATATTTTCTGTGTTTGTGTGTGCAATGTGTATGTGTTTGGTATATGCACATACATGTGTACAGGTGCACACACTCATGCAGCCATGTGCATAGGCCAACAGACAACGTTGTCTTGGGTCCTGTTCTACCACTCTGCCTTATTCCCAGGAGGCAGGGTCTCTCATTGAACCTACAGCTAGGCTGTTAGTCAGCAAGTCCCAAGGATCATGTTCCCGCCCCCCCACACAGTGCTGGAGTTGCAGCCACATGGAGTTTTTTTTATGTAGGTTCTGGGATTCGAACTCAGGTCCCCATGTTTCGGCAGCAAGTGTTCTTACCCACTTAGCCACCTATATTGCCCTGTTACAAATATATTTTAAGTGAAACATTTTGGCATTAATTTTAAAAATCATAGGCTGGGCTTCCTGTGCTGAGATCGGAGGCGGCCCACACTGGTAAGGTGGTGCAAGCCTGGTGGTAAGATACCCGAGGGCCTCTTTGCTCCGCAGGACACTGCACCCCTACCCCCCCCCCGCAATATCACCCTTTCCTCGGTGGGGCTTTGGTACCCCAGCACTCTCTCTTCCTGTGCTGAGATCGGTGGTGCACACTGGTAAGGTCCAGGTGGGCTTTTTTGTTCCACAGGACCCTGAACCCTCCCTCGCTCCCGCAAGATCACCCTTTCCTTGGTGGGGCTTTCTTAACCCAGCACTCTCTCTTCCT
>PVIU01004755.1:57232-122450 GCA_004026605.1 Ondatra zibethicus | reverse complement strand
CTTCAAATGTTCAAAATAGGAGTAATTTACTATACATAGTATACATGAATATATATAATTTATTTTTATTATTTGTATGTGAGAGAGGTGTGTATATAAGTGCAGGAGGCCAGACAATAACTTTCAGGAGTCAGTTCTTTCCTTCACTGATGGGCTCAAGGGATTGAGCTGAAGTCATCACACTTTCTTGGCAAGCGGTTTTACCCACTGAACAATCTCTCTAGCCCCATAGTATATTTTTGACTTAAAGTAAGCAGAAAATGTTTTTTAAAAACCCACATTAACCACAGTGTCCACAAGTAGCTACTGTCACCTCTAGATTTGTTTATATTATTTTTCAGACTGGTTTTGCTTCATTAAAATATCATGAATATCATTGAGCATAGTGGCACATGCTTATAATTTCATGCTCAGGAGATTGAGGCAGGAGGATTGGCTGGAGTTCAAGGCCAGCCTGGGCTATACAATGAATCTAAGAGCACTCTGGGCTACAGCAGATGCAGTCTCGAGAAATAAACAAAATAAACATCCTCCCACAGCAATGAATGGAGGCAAACACGAGCCTTTTTCAAGTTACCAATTTTAATGTCATCATTTCCTTCCACAAGATTTATGCACAAGCTTAAGCCCAGAAACAATTAAGGTAAAAACATTAAACATTTGCTTTTTTTTTTTACTGCATCCAGAATGATTACAGAAAGATACAATATGATTTAGAACAAGCTAAGATGGAAGCGCATCCCATTTCAAGGTGAGACACAGAAGGCACAACAATTTTGTTTTGTTTTGTTTTTCATCAGGACCATTTTCTTTTGCTTAAGGAACAAGTTGGATTTTAGTGTTTTTGTTTTTTTGGTTTTTTTTTTTTACTAAAGACGTCTTTTTATGGTATCAACTTATTTGAAAGATTACCTTATTGCTAATACAAACACTAGTTTTTAAATGGCTGTATACTGTTCTACCATAAGTCAGTAATAGACCAACAAAGGTTCCATTTGTGGACAGCACAGTTAGTTGTTTCCATTGTTCAACTATGTTAGCGACATCTCAGTGAACAACTTTGCACCCACGTGAACATTGGCTCCGTAACTAAGTACTTGCTCAGCCGCTGCTATTGGTTAGCTCTATTTTATAGCTGCTACCTTAAATATGGCAGATGGGAGGACTCCACAGAACTGTATAAAGAAATTAGTCCTTACCTGTCTTGGTCTGTCACACAACTCTAGGAACTGAAACCAATCTTAGACATGAAAATGGTAAGAAACTGGGCCATGGTAGCTAAGCATAATGGGCTGGCAGGAAACTCAGCAAGAACAGTGAATGCTGGATAGGAAAGCAGTTGGTCCTCATTCTGCAACAGCAGAATGGTTGGAGTCAACAGGTGACCCTACTGTCACTTGTCAAGGTCATGTGGACTGGCTAATAGGGATGGAATCTCCTTGGGTTCCTATCCTAATTGCACCTAGGACAGTAGCCGACTCTGAGATCTCAAATGTCTACCATAGCTCAGACCATGAATGGATGTTTTCCCGTTCTCAGCATCCACTCAGGCAAGAGCAGGGAAGGCAGTTCTGCCAGGTGGTGCTTAAATCCTGGAGCCCCTCATCTACCTAAGATAATGGAGGAGTGCGCAGGGAGGGGAGCGTGACTGGGATGGCAAAAGGGTTTGTCTGAGACACTGCTTCCCTTTCTCTCCACAGGCACCTCTTTCATCTCTCCTCAACATTTAGTTTGAATGGATTTTGTATAAAATGAAAAAAACATATTAGAGGCCAGCGCAGTGCAGCTGGAGTATCCCTACCCACCATGGTAGCTTTGTCTGTTAGATGGATGACGAACATAAAAGAAGCCAGATCACATATGACACTGGCATTCTGCTCAGCATCTCGTATCCCTCCCATCGAGCAATAGTCATAGTCGGCTCTTCTATTGAAACAAAAGACAGGAAAATACATTGTGATATATTCCCAGGGGTAAATATTACTTTTGAAAGTTGATATTTCTAGCTACTAGAACTCAGGGCACCGGGTGCCCTGGAACAGAATGATTAAGCTGATTTCATATAATCAGCATCTATGCTTCATATTTAGTGGGAGTACTGCATGTCCTAAACACAAATTAGAAACAAAGCCTAGCCTCTGACAACAGGGCAGTTTCTGTCTGGACGGCTTTACAGATCTCATACATATGCCTCGGTGCTCACTGAATGCCTGGGATATGGATAGCAGGGCCACAGAAGGTTTTCAACACTTCTTTTAGCTGTCTCTGTTCTAGTTAAGGGGAGTTAGGCAGTACCATTGTCCAAAGGCCTGTGTAGTCACTGGGGGCACCACAGTACAGTTTACATGGAAGAATGTGGGGGAGTACACGGGGGTTTCCATCTTGAAGTCATAGCACCCCAATGTTGTGAGTGATCTGAGAGACCCAGTTCTCAGATCTGGTTTGGATGCTTGTGGCCCATTGAGTGGAGACCTTTCATTGGTAGCCTACTCTTTCTCCAGGTTCTTGGGTAACTATGTCTGTCGCAATGCCCATCTGTTCTGCAGGCACAGGGTGACACCTTAAACCATACCTTGGACTTTCTCAAGGTTGCTACTGCAATGACTGTCTTACCCAAGTGCCTCCTCCTAATTTCTTCTGGGTGCATGTGCAAGAGACCCCCAAGTGGTGACTCTGATGCTTTCTCAAATCCAAAATGACATGAATGGGCAGAGAGCATTTGAAGGCTTGGATTCAGAGCCACTTGAGGTAGATAGGAATTTTTACTTCAGTGAGAATATAGATGACCTCCACTCCATATACTCCAACCCTAAGCATCTAGACCCACCTCTTAGTTCCACCCATGACTCTAGAATTTCTGAGGCTGGTCAGTCTGAAGATCAGGAATTTTCAGAAAGTTCTGTTCTCTCCTCCTCACTATTTAAGCTAAAGTGGTAGCCGCTCCTCCCTCCTCACAAGAACACTCAGAGATGCCACCATTCCCACCCATGCATACTTTGGAAACCCCAGAACCTTCAAGAAGGCCTTTCTTGTACTATAAAGTTTGCACCCAAATCAGGGAATGATCCCGCCTCCATGCTTGGATGGGAGCCCAGATCTTCTATTCTGGACTACTTTCTAGACACACAAACTCTAACATCATCCTCTTAGAATTATGAATCTCCAGGCTAGAGAGTATTCTGTTACTTTCTGTGGCACTAACCTGCTTGTTTCCTTCACAGCAGTAGTTAAATAATTTTATCATCCACTCTCTCGTTCACTCACTAATGCGCTTTCCCATTACCCAGTATGAATGGAGTTAGCTCATTTCTCCTCTCCACCATCATATCCCTAGGAATTCTCACCATGCCTGGCACATAGCTGGTCATGGCTACATATTCCAATGAATGCACACATATATATTTAAATACAAACATTAAAGCATATGAATACACATACCCATATATATAATTGCAAATATGTATGATGCTCACAAATGTGTGCATGCACACACACACACACACACACACACACACACCTCATAACTCTATTGAACCTTTCTGTTTTAAGGTGAACAGGGAACTTGCCACTTTGCAACATTATAAAAGCATTATAAATGTGTGTGTGTGTGTGTATACACATATATAGGAAGATAGATGATAGATAGATAGATAATAGATAGATAGATAGATAGATAGATAGATAGATAGATAGATAGATAGATAGATAGATAGATACAAACACACTCACAATCTGTACAATTAGTAAAACTCTTGGCTGAGTATTTTACTCTGCTTTTACAAGATGCCTGAGACTAGGTTTATTTAGCTAATAGTTTTGGAGGAAGATAGATTATTCAAACACAAGCACTAGTGAAGACACCCTAGTGAATGTCCTCATTACAGAAGTGTGTACAAGACTGATTACATGGGGAGAGAGGAAGCCAGGTAACACCTCAGAGGTCAAGTTCACTCTTTTTAATAGCTCACTGTCTTGGTAATTGAGAACTAACATGGAGTCTCAGGAGAACTATTTTATAACCCTCTTAGAAGAACAACCCATTCTTTTTCTTTTTCTTTTTTAAACAATCTTATTTTACATGCCAATCCCAGTTCCCTCTCCCCCTTCCATCCTCCCACTCCTCCCAACTTCTCTCCACTTCACCCTCCCCCATCCACTCCTCAGAGAGGGTGAGGCCTCCCACGGGGAGTCAACAAAGTCTATCACATCCACTTGAGGCAGGACCAAGGCCCTCCCCACTCTGTCTAGGCTGAGCAAGGCATCCCTCCATAGGGAATGGGCTCCAAAGAGCCAGTTCATGCACTAGGGATAAATCCTGGTCCCACTGCCAGTGCCCCACAAACTGCCCATGCCACACAACTGTCACCCACATTCAGAGGGCCTAGTTTGGTCTTAGGCTGGTTCCTCAGTTGTCAGTTCAGGGTCAGGGAGCTCCCACTAGCTCGTGTCAGCTGTTTCTGTGGGTATGTCCATCATGGTCTTGGCCCCTTTGCTTGTAATGTTGCTCCTCCCTGTGACTGGACTCTCAGAGCTTGGCCCAGCGCTTGGCTGTGGATCTCTGCATCTGCTTCCATGAGTTACTGGATGAAGGCTCTATGATGACAATTAGGGCAGTCACCAATCTGATTACAGGGGAAGGTCAGTTCAGGCACCCTCTCCACTATTGCTTAGATTCTTAGCTGGCGTCATCCTTGTGGTTTCCTGGGAGGTTCCTTAGTGTCTGGTTTCTCGCTAACTCCACAATGGCTCCCTCTTTCAAGGTATCTCTTTCCTTGCTCTCCCTCTCTGTCCTATATCCAGTTTGATCTACTCTATCCCTCATGCTCCCCTTCCCACTCCTCTTCTCCCCTCCCCACTCCCCTACCCTCCATTCATCCCTCCCTCCCATGCTGCCAATTAAAAAGGTCTCACAGCTTCTCGCATCAGCACACTGAAACTTTATTGGGGACACAATGTGTAACCAAACTATAGCCTTGGTCATTCCATCAACAACAGTTTATCTTAAGGATATAATCAAAGATAAAAGCAAACTTTTATTTTCAAAGATGCTTAAAGTTATGTTAATAATATACTGAAAGGTTAATAATAATCTAGATGTTATAAAATTAGTAAATGTGGTATATCTAAAACATGATACTCGAGCTATAAAACAGTGTGATACAATATGTAACAATGGCACAAAGATGTATCATTCTGCTTATTGTCAAATAAAAAATAGATTATAATCTATTCTATGCAAATTGTCTTTGTGTAAAAATTGAGGTGTGTGTATTTGTGGTTTCAAAATTTTCAAAAAATGAATATACTATTTTGAAGGTTAAAAAGTTCTGTTTTTTGCTGGGCAATGGTGATGCACACCTTTAATCCCAGCACTCAGGAGGCAGAGGCAGACGGATCTCTGTGAGTTCAAGGCCAGCCTGGTCTACAGAGTGAGTTCCAGAACAGGCTCCAAAGCCACAGAGAAACCCTGTCTCCAAAAAAAATCTGTTTTTTGAGACAGTTTAACTATTCTTTCAAGACCGACTCTGAACTGGTCTCAAACAATCCTCCTGCCTCAGTTTCTTGAGTATCTGGGACTAAAGGCAAGCCTCACTACCTCCAACTAAGCGACTTTTAAATCCAAAACCAAAAAAAAAATGACTTGACTTGTAACTATCCGAACTATGTCACAGCTGTGAAGATAAATATGTAACTGGATGATGGCCCTTCTCCTGACTCTTTCATCTGCTCTCCATCTCCCTTGCCTCCCCTTCCTTTTCCTCCTCTTTCTTTTTTCCTCTTTCTCTGCCTTTAACACTAGTGCATTATAACCCCATGTGGCACTCTGTTTGAAACACACACACACACACGCATGCACACACGCACACACACACACATGAACACATACATGAACACACACAAGCACACACACCTTGCAGCAGGAAAGTCCTATTTTTGAGCTTCACAGTCTGTACATGTTGACTCTGTGCTCTTTGTCCACGTGGCTGGTGGGTGACACATGTCCCTCCATATTTTATTCACCCAAGGACAAAAATACATGATCTTTGAACTAACTAATGACAAAATCACATTACAGTTGAAGAAGCATCTTAGAGATACAGTCCTATTCTGGGACACCAAGGAGTCCTGCTCAGGCCTAGCCTCTCTTTCATGGTCACTTCCCCAAGGTACTTAGTCTCTCTTTGCTAGGTATACAGGTGACCGGACTATGCACCTTGGTTTCCTCACCAGAAACATGGGCACAGCAACCAACAGGATTGGTGCAAAGATACAGTAAGATAAGCCATATGACAGATTCCAGCAAAAGGCCTTCATATGATAGTCATGATACATATATATGCATATATACACATATATACATAAACACATACATGCATGTAGACTTAGGCCATTTGTTCATTTCCCGACTGCTCACACCTGAATAATCACATAGAAACTATATTAATTACAATATTGTTTGGCCAATGACTCAAGCATATTTCTAGCTAGCTCTTACATCTTGAATTAACTCATTTCTATTAATCTATATATCAGCATGAGGCTGTGGCTTACTGGTAAGGATTCTGGGCATCTTTCTCCTTCAGCAGCTACATGGCATCTCTCTGACTCTGCCTACTCTCTCTATATATATCTCTTCCGGCCTGGCTATTCTGCCCTGCTATAAGCCAAAGCAGCTTCTTTATTAACCAATTGTAATAAAACATATTCATAGCATACACATAATATACATATATACATATTCCCATATACACATATATGACCTGCACAGGCTCAAGTCAGCACCCATAACCTTCTCTTAGTAGCCTTTGAGCATGTTCCCAGGTCTAAGAATGCTCCTGGGACTAGGACTAGGAGGAAGGGGACAGGAAAAACACGTTAGGACAAGACCCATGAGCACCAGGACCATATCCTGCCTCTAGAAATAACAACTATTGAAGCTTTCCCAGATACTGACTCAGAAGTCCCCAATGTCCTCTAAAAGAGGAGAAAACTCTAATATCTCTTCAGCTATTTTGTTTCCCAAAGCACACCCATTGTATATTAAACACATATAATTAAAAGAAATAAATAACTCGAACTTAGTGGAAGAAGCCAGGAAACTTGGTGGCATTTCCATATAGGTCTCTGGGTTTGGACCTTGCATATCTGGCTTGACAGAGTGCCTTTAGAATGTGGGAAAATCTTCTATGGGTGCCTGTGAATGGGGGTCTGTTCTCTGCATGGCTGCATGGTGCCTGGGGTGGGCCCGAAAGGGTTAAGAGAATGCTAAGCAGCAGTCAGTAATGAAAGGCCACTTCATCAATTCTCACCATGTCTGAGGCTGCCTGTGCGTCATATAACACCACCAATGAGAACCTCCACCAGCCCAGACTTCTTTCATGGGGCCCTTCCCTGAGGCAATCAAGTTTAGGAGAAACCTGACTCCCAGCTATGATAAGAGAGACCTGGAGAAAGACAGTCTTCTCTTCAGTTGTTCAGTCAGCTAATAAAATATTTGCCTAGTCCCGAACCAAATGAAACAACATGTGTGAGACTGTCATGAGGAAAATGCAATATCCATGAAGCTGAGTGAAGAAGACAGTCCTCGTCTCTTTTCGGCCCATGGAAGCTGGTTTGCTAAAGAAACAAGGCCATGCCCAAGGTCTCCTGGTAGGCTGCAGCTCCCTAGACTCATATAAGGTGAGGTCCTAAGTCCCAGAAAACACTTGAACAGTCACCCAGCAAAGCACCATACAATGTAAAAGCCCATGGGAGGGGCTTGATGCTCTCTGATCCTAATGCTTTGAATGTAGGCCATTGTATCCACAATAATCATTCAAAACACCCCCCCCAACATAGCGCTTGCTACTTGTCACTTGGTATCCATTATCTCACTGATTTCTTGAAAACATCCTTTTGTAGTTTGATAATGAACCATTTTAGCATCACAGAAGCAGGTACAGGCAGATAAAGTAGCCTGCCTTGTGATCACACAGGGAGTAGTAGAGCTGCCTGGCACCAGGCTGACTGGATCTAAGGCTACGTGTCACATAGTAGCCTCTGTGGTGACCTTATCTGTGGACTCAATGTGATTTGTCTTCTCTGAAGCTCCCATTGGATCTTAATCTCTCTTGTAAGGTATTAAGAGGTACCAAGTGTAGTTAGTCTATTGTGATTACAGGAGGGGTCTTTGGGAGATGATTAGGGATTCAATCATGTCATCAGAATCAGTACTGCATGACTGATTAAGCTACAGGTGGCTTTATAACAAGGAGAGAAGCCGGTAATATACATATTGCCCTGGGCCCTTGCTGTGTGAGGCACTGCATCACACTGCCTTGTGACAACAATAGCAGAAATGGGCCCTTGACATTGGGTCCGAACTCTATGCCAAAACAAGTATTTTTCTTTTCCTCTTTTGAGACATGGTCTCACGTACCTAAGCTGGACTTGAACTCCCTATATAGCAGAGTATGACTTTGAACTCCTGGTCTTCCTGTCTCCATCTTTCACGTGCTAAGATTATAAGGATGTGCTACCACACGTAGTTTTTGAGGTGCTGACTCTCAAATCCAGGGCTCCAGGCATGCTAGAAAAGTACTCTACCAATTGAGCCCCACCCCCAGCCCAAATCCCTTTTCTTTGTAACATGTCCAGTCTGTGTCATTATGCTGCGCTCCAAATCACAGTTCCAGTCACCCAAGCAGTGTTTACTGAGTGGCTTCCATGAATCAGGCATCGTGAGAAGTAGTTGGAAAACAGCACTCATCGGATTGGGTATCCTCTACCATATCTCTTCCACATCGTTCTAACCCACAAGATTCTCTGAGAAAACCACATCGCTTACCTAGAAAATTAACTTCTAGGAAAGATGCACATTCTGCAAAGGTCAGCATATCAGATACACGCTGATGCCTTGTGTACTCCAGAAGGAAAAAGGCAGGGTGACGGAGTCTGCAAATAGATGTCCTTGCTTACGGTCAGGGGCTTCACGTGTCTGCTTTGCATAAACTGCCCCGCTTAGAGGCCATCCGTCTGCCTATGAAACAAGGCATCCACAGCACGTGTGCCTGGTCACGGAAACAGTGGGCTCCTAACATCAGCAAGGCCTCAGCCCTCATGATAAAAGGGAACCACATTGCCTAACTCCATCAGGCACAGGAGCCACAATGTCTAGAGTCCCTTGCAGAAGTCCAGGAATCATTATTTTGAAAACCAAAAGATTATGAAACTGATATTCCACATACAAAAAAAATGTATCGTCCGGGTCAAGATTATTTTTGTACAAATGCAATTATAAATTGCAATTTAAAGGGACCCATGAAAGCAAAAGTGCCTAAGGTCTATGAAAGGCATAGCATGGTTTCCCCCAAACAAGCAATTTAATCGCACATTGTGACATGGCTCTCTTGAGCAATAGACACCCCTGACCTTGTGGCAGGTGGGAGAGAGATGTGGCAAGACTCCTCATGGGGCCTCCCTCTGGCTTTGCCCTTGCTTATATTCACTATTGGCTGGCAGGAGGTTGGGTTGTCCTTTATCTTATCACAGATCCTTTGGTGTTCTTGCCCTCGGGCCGATAGGAATAATAATAGCCCTGAAAGCTGGTCAGAGCTCTCAACACTGCAGACTAGGAAACTCAGCACTAAGACAATCATGGAAACAGTGATGTGGGCGAGCTCATTTGACTAAGCATTGTCCATTTTACCCTAAATGTCTCCATGTTGTTTCTTAGCCACACAGAAAGCCGAGATCATGGAGTACCTCAAAGAGCTAGCTGGTCTTTTGGTGAAAGCCTCCTTCCTCCTAACACTCACCATTCCTGAGGATCACATTTTCACCGTGTCTGGAGGAACTCCATCCCTGCGGCCTCTTGAGCTTGCTCAGAGCTCTGGAGAAATGCTCGTCCACCACACTGCTGATGTCCCCTTGGAAGTAGGTGAGGAGGACGCACTGGGCATTCCATTGGGTCTTCACTGGTTTTTGCCTGCTTTTGGGCATCCGGACACGAGTCTTCTTTGTTTCTTCCATGGTGAAGGAGATAACTGTGAACCAAATGAAAAATGTCACTGGCCCTATTTTACTGAGTGGCTCAGCTGAAGTTTGGGTGAATGACATTCTTTTCTTTCTTTTGTAAACTGACACTTGTAAGTTTCAGAAGGACATTTTTATATGGGTACATAACGCACTTTGACTATGTTGCCCCATTCTTAAGGATATATAGTTTGCACCTACAAGTACAGGTCCTCATTGGACCCTACAAGGAACCACAGGGTTCTTGAAACACAGCAAGCCCAATATAATGAGGGTTGAGGAAACAGCATTCCAAAGTTTGGCCAAGCACGGATAGTGGCCTTCTCTGACAAAAGGGGATTATCAAGTAGCCAGAGCAGGCAAGCACCAGGAGAGAGAGAATGTGGCACCGCATCGAGGCCAAATAACAGAGTGATTTGTCTTCTATAGAAGTATGTTCCTCCCAGATGCTTGAGCCAAGGTCAGTTATCACAGTCTGGAGAGAACCAGCTTCGAGACCACCCAGGGTGTCCAGAAGCACCTCAAGAAGGGTCCCTCGAGAGCTTGACCAAGCAATCCAGGGTGGGCTAGACACTGTCCGCCAGCACTGCTTTCCACCCTTACCATGTATAGGCAAGGGAGTAAATTGAACCAAATCTCCCGTGAGACCGCCCTGCACAGAACCCTGTCCATCTTCGAAACTAGCAATTACAGTAGCACCAGCCTAAAAGTCTTCATACACACATATGGCTAAAGATACATTTAATCTATCCAATCTCGTGAATTTAACATAGATGTCTAGGGTTTGATAGATTGCCTCTCTGTCTAGTCTATGAGAGCCTATATGTCAAGGAAACTTTCTTACAAATTTCTTGATGTCTGAGCACATTTTGGTGCTCAATGAACAGTAGCTGAGTGCCATTTTATGTCCTGGAAGTACAATGCAAGGAAAACAATTAAGAGGCAGAAAGCCTGAGGTTTTCCTCAGTGGATAACCTTGAGGAGGAGGATAGCAAATCCCTCTAGGCTTCATAGTATTCTTAGAAGAGTTCGAATAGTGTGAATTCCTCAGCTAGTCTTATATGGTTCTTTTATGGTTAGATTATGCTGGGGACATTAGGAAGGAATCTGGCAACAAGCAGGGGATCTTTCTAACTTGTTTTCTTTTGGTTTGCTTTTCAAGACAGGGTTTCTCTGTGTAGTTTTGTCTGTCCTAGAACTCACTCTGTAGACCAAACTGGTCTCAAATGGAGGACCTTTCTAAACAGCTCCCCTTTGGGATCATTCTACCCCAGCCATACACATACAAATACTTCTACATAAGCATCAATAACAGTTGTGTTTACAATACCCCACAAAGGGAACTGATTAAATAAGTCTATTACCAGGAAAATGCATTTTCTGCGATGTACTCATACATTACTTAGCAAAAAAGTAGAGCAAGCTACCACTACACACAACACAGATAAATCTCATTATATTGAGTGAAAAGACCAAATCAAAAATACCACATCTATGGTTTCACTTATATGAAAGGAGCACAGATAACCTATGGTGCTGGATGTCAGAACAGTGGATGCTTGTGGCATAGACACTGAAGAGGAAGGGGCAAGAAGGAACCTTCACCTCTCGTGCCAGTGTCCCATATCTTTTTCTTCAGTACACGAAGGTGTCTAGCAAGGTCTCTCTATGCAGCCCAGGCTGATCTCAGATGTATACTTCTCTGGTTTCAGACTCCCGAGAATTGGATTATAGACCCTGAAACACCATGTGCTTGGCCATGTCTCACCTTTGTCTTGATTAAAGTGGCGGTTCCTACATTTGTCAAAACTCATCATACGTATAGCTCAATATAAACAATAAAAAAACTCATTGTATTGTACACTGGAGATCTATTTCACAGCAGGTGAATTATTCCTTGATAAAACTACAGTGCATATTCAGATTCTTGGAGCTGTCAATACAAAGAAAAGGGATTAAGGATGTTAAAGGAGCAAGCATGTAGAGACAGTAGCATTTTAAAGCTACAGCCCATATAACACCTGTTTGTGCTGGAAGCTATCCGTATATCTTCTCCAGTGTTTTGATCTTCGAAGCAGATATTATCACCTCCATTTTAAAATAAGCAAAGTAGATGTTAGAGAGGGCAAAATAAAGTTAGATCGCGGCAAAGCTGGCATGCAGATTCAGGTCTCTTGGCCTGTAGCCTCTGTCTACTTCTAACTATCCTAACTGATGAGCGGGAAAGTCGCTCTCCCTCTTCTAGCCTCAGTGTCTCCATCTATTAAATGTGGGGGTGGGGCAGACCTCTAATCCTAAAAGGGCTGTGAGCCAGGACATTAAGGCAACCATATGTCTTCCCTAAAGGGATGCAAGTGAAGCCCGGAGAATTCTCCTTCAGGGCTTCCCTTGAAGGCTCCAACTGCCTGATGCTGCAGGTGCTGCTTAGTACCTCTGCAGGGCAGCCCTTTTAGGCTCCACCTTGCCAGGAGCCACCCTGCTTGTCTCAGGCCTGACACAGCTTGCAATCTCTTAGCTAATTTCCCCTGAAGCCACACAGAAAGAACTAGCCAGATGCTTGGGATAGCATGGCCACGACAACATTTCTAGTCTCACTGGGTATAGACTAAGAAAGCACATGGCAAATGACTATACCAGAGAAAAGGCAGCCATCATCCCAGCTCACTTGGAGAGCGCACACTATAGGCTAGTAGAGACCTTAAATCAACCACAAATTCTACCGCTGCCCCTCTTTCCTCTGCACACACAGGAGCGTATACTCAGCAAGTCTAACTTCTCTGGATCCAGCCTACAAGGAATTCTCTGGACTATACTTAACTCCATTGGAAACAGCAGTTGATGAATATTTAAATCCAGAGAGTTAATGTGGGTGCTGTGATGTATCCATGTGGTTCCAGCATGCTGAGAAAATCAGAACAAGAGGGCCATTTGAGCTTAAGAGTTCAAGACAAGCCTGGCCAACACAGTGAACCCCAACTTTAAAAAATGAGTAAATTGATTCTAAAAGGATACACATTCTGATAATTGCACGACATCCCTATGAAAAACACGAGCGCCTCATCTTCCAATGAGAGAGGGATGGTCTGACCCGGGTGAAAAAGATACTGTAAAAAGCCGACTCTAAGGAGACGTCAGGAACAAAAATAAAGACCCTGAGTGTTCCAAGCAGACCTTGAAATATTATCCAAACTACTGTAGAACATCTCAGAAGAAGGAATCCAGAATCAGAAGTCTAGCCTCCAGTCTGCCACATGGGCACTACAAAGACACATTTACCACATTCCTGCAAAATGCATCAAGTATCACTCAGCTGGGGTGCAGAGTCAGTGATGGTGGTTGTCACAGTGACCAACTGGCGTGAAATCCAGCCCCCACAAAAGCCGGATTAAATCTCACTTAGCACAGTATGTCACGACCTCCAACTCGCTCCCATGTGAATTTCCATCCACCTTCCCACTCTCAAGTTCCCAGCTTCTCTTACCTTAATTCTCTGCTATTACCTGAGACAGCAAAATTCTCCCGTTTTGGAGTAGCTCAACAACTGTGGAAGCAGGAGCTGGAGATGCGTACCCTCCCTTTGAAATTTTCTACCCCTCTAGCTGGGGCTGTGGAAGGCGGTTCCCTCTAGCTATCTATTAAGAATGCAGAAAATGCACTCCAGCAAGTCAACCTGGTTGGGCACCTGCAGGAATGAGGAAAAGAGATAGCTATTTTTTATTTGTTCATTTTTTTCATTAAAAAGCATGTTGTGGTACTGTCTCCTCAACTGAAAGCCAATTGTTTGCACAAAACCACTGTGCACAGAATCAGGTACATCTAAGACATTGTTGTTGGGGTTCCATCAAATTGATGTCACAGCAAATTTCAGGAACTGAGAGTCCACATAGCTTATCTCTAGTTTTTTCCTCTCTCCTTGAAAAAAAAAGGGGGGGGAGTCAGGCCAAATTCTGGTCTTGTCACAGCCTTCCATGGGTTGCAGAGGGAGGGACGAGTTTTCTGATCCTGCAGCAGATAGAGCAGGAGCTCCTGTCTTTATTTAAAAACCTTCAGTAGTAATTATGTCAGCAAGCGGCACCTTTTTGGCCTCAAAACTTGGATCTGTTCTTTGATCCTGTGTCAATCAGTTTTCTGTGAGTGTGACAAAATACCTCAGTTCTCAGTCTGTGAACCACCACCCCTTTCTCAGGAATTATCTGCCGGCTATCCTGAATATCAGCAAGTTACATTATGATTCATAACAGTAGCAGAATTACAGTTATGAAGTAGCAATGAAAATAATTTTATGGCTGGGGGTCAGCACAACATGAGAAGTGTGTTAGAGGGTCACAGCTGAGAGGATGAGGTGAAAGAGATGGCTCAGCTTTTGAGAGCACTGGCTACTCCTCCAGAGGACCAGGGTCCGATTCCTAGCACGCACGCGGCAGCTCACAATTGTCTGTATCTCCAGTTGCAGGGGGTCTGAAACTCTCACACAGACATACATGCAGGCAAAACACCAATGAACATAAATTAAATAAATTAATTTTTTTTAATAAAAGAAGAAGGCTGAGAAGCACTGACTTAAAGGAGTGACTTATTTCGACGGCACAGCTTCTGAGGTTACAGTCCGACAGAGCAAAACTTCATGGGTAGGGAACACATGTCAAAGGAAGTGTCACACCCTGTAGTGACCAAGAAATAAATAGAAAGAAAGTAATAGGTCTCAATATTCTTTTCACGGGCACACCTCCAATGATTGAGCCTCATCCTACTAGGCCCCATCTCCTGAAGGTTCCACTATCTGCCATTGTGTTTTATGCATATATATTCATTTTATATATGTACATATAATACACATCACACACATATATGTTATATCATTATATATACATATATAATATGCATTGTAGATATAATTTATATTTGTGTATATAATGATATATGTAGATATCATCAGGTGTGATAAGTACTGTGAAAACAAAATCAGTAAGGAAGGAGAATTAGGAATGCTGGAATAGGGTGCTTGTTCATAGACAGGAGTGAAGAAAGAAATACCCAATAATGTGACCTGTCAGCAGAACCCTGAGGAGAGAAGAGCATGTGGACCACTGTTTTCCTGATCCCTGATGGAAGACTGTTTACAAGAGGGAAGCTCATATTCTGTCTGCTCACAGTAACAGTGAGGAGACAGTGTGGCTGGGAAGGAAGGGGGAGAGGGAACTCTTAGGAGGAAACATGTCGCAACCCTCACCTGCCACACCAAGGCAGGTGTGCCTAAGAAAGAAATCAATCCCCAGGGGATTTTTTTTCTTGTTGATGATGTTTGGTTTTTGGTTTTTTGAGACAGGGTTTCCCTGTAGCTTCGGAGCCTGTCCTGGAACTCACTATATAGACCAGGTTGGCCTCGAACTCACAGAGATCCACCTATCTCTGCCTCCCAAGTGCTGGAATTAAAGGCGTGCGCCACCACTGCCCAGGGGATTTAAAGAAACACATCACAAATTCTAAAGGCTCTGTCTTCCAAATATTTTCCAGGTGATGCTTTCTCACCATCACCAAGCCAGCATCATTTCTGCCCAGCACCATTGCCACAGCCTCTTAAGTAGATTGCTGCACACCACAACAGCGACGATTATTTCAGAACATGCACAGAACCCAAGAATCCTGCTTCTACCCTTTCGCCTTCTAACCCATCCTCCCAAGAAAAACCATGATTATTATTTCAGAACACATAGAATCCCTGTATAAAAGCTCCTACCAATTTCTCTTGCAACAGCTTAGCCTACAAAGCCTTCCATGAGCCAGCATCTGCCTTGATCTCTGTTTCAATCTTTTTACATTCTTATTAATTTTAGGTTAGTATATAAAGTATCAGATTTTATTATCACATGCTCATACATATCACATAATGACACCATTATGTTTTGTTGCCATTTGTCTCCCTCTCTCACTGTCTTTCCTCATACCTGGTGTCCCCTTCTGGAGGGTTCCTTTCCTTCCCGAGATAGTAACTCACTCTACTTTCATATCACATATATTCCATTGCCCTATCTATTTCCTACTTTCCTTAAGATCAGTTCCTTCCCTCTAATGATTGTTTTCTAGTTTTGTGATGTGTGTGTGTGTGCACACACGTGCATGTGCCCACACACCATGGAAGCACACATATTTATACACACACACCACAGGAAGAAACACATATATTTATGTACACATACATACATATATATGATTTTAAATCTAGGTTCTGAATATAAGAGAACACATGCAGTATTGTCTTTATGAATCTAGTTTATTTCATTTAACATATTTATCTCCAGTTTCATTCATTTTTGCAAAGGCTTTTATTTTTATTTTATTCATGATTTTACTTTTCTTTATGGTCATGTAAAATTTAATTGTGTATGCACACCATATTTTCTTTATCCAGTCATCCATTGATGAATACATAAGCTATATCTTAACTATCATCATGATAGATGTGCAATTGTCTCTGTGATATATTGACTTAGGGTCCTTTAGGTATATATACAGAAGTGGTATAGCTAGGTCATGTGGTAATTCTATCTTCAGATTTTCTGAAAAGCTTCCATACTTTATTACCACTTCTTGCTATTCTCCCTCTGTACTCCAGCATACCGACCTCCTGGATATTTTGAACAGGTTAGAGACCTGCTCTCCTTGACTCTTGCTATTGTGATAAAGGTCACACTCCAGGCATCCCCATGCCTTGCTCCCTCACTTCATTCAAACCACTCACTGCTCAGTTGCTTCTCTCAAACTCTTCCACACAGAGCAAGTCTTTTTAATTCTCTATTCTGTTCATCCACATTTTATTTCACTGTGGCACTTTCTTTGACAACGTTGCATATTTGTTTTGAGTTTCTCGGGTTTTATAAAATAACGCCTGATACATGGTGGAGACTCAGTAAATGTTTACTGAGTGGGGTTATGAGATAAGAAGAGAGAGCTGAGCTATTGACATGTTTTACTTAAGTAACTGCAAAGGTGATGAATCAATAGTCTGAACTAAGAAAAGCTGTGGTAAGGAGTCCGGACTTAATCGGTAAAAAGGAGGCTCTCCCAGTAGATGGAATGCTGGAGCAGAAGAGTGATGGTGAGGCCCAGAACACTGAAAACCAGATGCCAAGCAGAGAGGAGAGAGAAGTGCTCGAAGCTGAAGAAACGGTTTGTGCAAAAACCCTAAGGTGGAAGAAGCCTTTCAGATCTGAGCAGCAAAACAAAGGGGGTATGTTTAAGATATACAGATCTTTATTATATATATTTATTATATGAATATTTGTTTAATATATGTATATATCTTAAGAAAGAGGCCATACATTTGAAAGGGAGCAAGGAGATACATGGGAGGTTTTAGAGGGAGAAAAGGGAAGAGAAAAATGATATAATTATATTTAATCTCAAAACTAAAATAAAGAATCAAAAATAAAAAGGGACACAACACACACAACGAAAAAGAGGCCATGGATTAGAAAGAGAGAAAGGGGGAATACATAGGAGGGTTTGGAGGGAGAAAAGGGAAGGTGAAAATGATATAATTTTATTAGTCTCAAAAAAGAGCTGGGAAGACAGGCAGGGCCAAAAACGAATAGAGTTTTAAGGCCACATTGAAGAATTTATATTTTACCTAACAGTACTGAGAGATTTTTTTGATGGGTTGTAGAGAAATACTTGTTAAAGAGTGTGGGGTGTGATTGGCAGCATCATCGGATGTGTAATTTTTAAAACAGGGTCTATGTGACCCTGACAGGCCTGGAACTTGCTATGTAGGCCATTCAGACTTCTGCCTCCTGAGTGCTGGGATTAAAGATGTGTGTTACCACATTCAGACAATGTGCATTTTGAAAACGTCAGTCCGGTCCTGGATGAGATGGTTTCACTCCAGAATTCTCCCAGAATTTCAAAGTAGAGATAATTTCAATACTTCCCTAACTGTTCCACACAATAGAAACAGAAGGAACATTGCCAGACTCTTTTTATGAGGCTTCCGTTACCCTGATAGCCAAACCACACAAAGATGCAACAAAGAAAGAGAATTACAGACCAATCTCCCTCAGGAGCATTGATGCAAAAATACTCAATAAAATACTGGCAAACCAAATCCAAGAACACATCAAAAAATCATCCACCATGGCCAAGTAGTCTTCATCCCAGAGATGGTTCAATATATGAAAATTTTTCAATATCATACGTGCAGAATGTGAAAAGGAACCAGCAGGGGAGAAGACAGAGGATGAATTAGAGCAAAATAGAATCACGCATATGTACAAATATTTCCAAACTTTGTATGTCAACTTAGAAAATAATTGAAAAATGGACTCACTATCCTCCCTGGGAAAGTAGGGCTCTGTGTTTCTCCTCACTAGTTGCAATGTGCAGATCAGCATCTGAAAAGTAAAAGCAAACAAAGGAAAACACCCAACTCTGGGGATCAAAACAATGAACCAGTTTCCAGGAACAATATACCAGAGCGACTGAATGCAGACTCAACGTTTGAAGCAGTTCTGGGGCTTTCTCATGTAAAGCTCAGTTCAAATGGCATTCTTCCACCACCAGCAACTGACACATTGCAACGCCTGGATGGAAAGTTCAAGCTCCTGTAAATCCTATAAGCAATATACCCCTCATTTCCACAAGTTTTTAAGAAATCAACACACTCATCCAGAGTGGCCAATCACTTTAAATAAATCTTACAATGAAAGCCATCATCATGCTGACATATGTGATAATTAAAACTGGTACTTAAATTGTATCTTTTGCCATTTATTTGAAAAGCAGGGTTGCTTCATGATTTTTTGTTATTTATAAGAAGGAACTGAACTCTCTCTCTGTCTCTGTCTGTCTCTCTCTCTCTCTCGTGTGTGTGTGTGTGTGTGTGTGTGTGTGTGTGTGTGTGTGCTTAAGACAGGGTTTCAGTATGAGGCTTAGTCTTAAACTTGCTATGTAGCTCAGGCAGTCTCAGACTATGATCTTCTTATCTCAGACTCTTGAGTATCAGGATTGCAAATATATGCTACCATGCCTGCCTTTGATTAAAAACAAAATAAAGCACACAAAAGCTTTCCTTTAAAAAAAAAAAAAGAAAAGAAAATTTGTCAATATAATCCACCATATAAACAAACTGAAAGAAAAAAACACATGGTCATCTCATTAGATGCTGAAAAAGCTTTCAACAAAATACAACATCCCTTCATGATAAAGGTCTTGGAGAGAGAGGGATACAAGGAATGTATCTAAACATAATAAAGGCAATATACAGCAAGCTGACAGACACATCAAATTAAATGAAGAGAAACTCAATGTGATTCCACTAAAATTAGGAGCAAGACAAGGCTGTGCACTCTCTCCATATCTATTCAATAAAGTACTTGAAGTTCTAGTTACAGCAATAAGACAGCAAAAGGAGATCAAGGGGAAACAGATTGGAAAGGACAAAGTCAAACTATGGCTATTTGCAGATGATATAATAGTATATAAAAGTGACCCCAAAACTCTACTAGGAACTCCTACAGAGGATAAACACCTTCAGTAATGCGGCCTGATACAAGATTAATTCAAAAAAATCAGTAGCCCTCCTATATACAAATGATAAATGGGTCAAAAAAGAAATCATAGAAACATCACCATTTACAATAACCTCAAATATAAAATATCTTTGGGTAACTCTGATGTGTGATTCCCCTCTGTATGCTGTGAATACCATTGGTTAATAAAGAAACTGGCTTGGCCTGATAGGGTAGAACTTAGGTAGGCAGGGAAAACTAAACTGAATGCTGGGAGAAAGGAGGCAGAGTTGGGAGAAGCCATTGAGCTGCTGCTGGAGATAGACATGCCAGAACTTTATCTGGTAAGCCATGACCTTGTGGTGATGCACAGATTAATGGAGATGGGTTAAATTAAGATGTAAGAGTTAGCCAATAAGAAGCTAGAGCTAATGGGCCAAGCAGTGATTCAAATAATATAGTTTCTGTGTGATTATTTGGGGGGTGAGCAGCCAGTAACTAACTAGCAGCCCTTTCTCCAACATAATCTAACCAAACAAGTGAAAGACCTGTATGACAATAACTTTAAATCCCTAATGAAAAAAATTGAAGAAGACACCAGAAAATGAAAAGATCTGCCATGCTCTTGGGTAGGTAGAATTAATATAGTAAAAATGATAATCTTACCAAAAGCAATCTACAGATTCCATGAAATTCTCATCAAAATCCCAACACAATACTTCACAGACCTAGAAAAAACAATACTCAACTTCATATAGAAAAACAAAAACAAAACAAAATAGCTAAAATAATCCTGTACAATAAAGGAACATTCAGAGGCATCACCATCGCTGACTTCAAACTATACTATAGAGCTATAGTAATAAAAACAGCTTGGTATTGGCATAAAAACAGACATGTTGGAATGGGTTCCAATGGGTTGGAATCAAAGTCCCTGATATTAAACCACACACCTATGAACACCTGATACGATGGAAAATGGAAAACATCTTTAATAAATGGTGCTGGCATAACTGAATGTCAACATGTAGAAAATTGTAGATAGATCCATATCTATCACCATGCACAAAACTCAAGTCCAAATGAATCAAGGACCTCAACATAAATTCAGTTACATTGAACCTCATAGAAAAGAAAATGAAAAGTAGCCTTGATCGCATTGGCACAGGAGACCACTTCCTAAATATAATACCAGTAGCACAGACACTGAGAGTAACAATCAATAAATGAGACTTTGTGAAACTGAAAACCTTCTGTAAGGCAAAGGACACAGTAAATAAAACAAAACGACAGCCTACAGAATGGAAAAAGATGTTCACCAACTCCACATCTGACAGATGGCTGATCTCCAAAATATATAAAGAACTCAAGAAACTAGACATCAAAATGCAAAACAATTCAATTTAAAAATGGGGTACAGATCTAAACAGAGAATTCTCAGCAGAAGACTCTCAAAAGGCCAAAAGACATTAAAGCAATTGCTCAATGTCCTTGATCATCAGTGAAATGCATAGAGAAACGACTCTGAGATAGCATCTTACACCTGTCAGAATGGCTAAGATCAAAAATACTGAAGACAGCTTATGTTGGAAAGGATGTGGAGTCAGGGGAACACTCCTGCACTGCTGGTGGGAGTGCAAACTTGTACAGCCACTTTGGAAATCAGTATGGTGGTTTCTCTGAAATTTGGGAATCAATGTACCTCAAGACCCAGCTATACAACTCTTGGGCATAAACCCAAAGGATACTTGCTCAACAATGTTCATAGCAGGCATTATTCATAATAGCCAGAACCTAGAAACAACCTCAGCTGAAGAACGGATACAAGAAAATGTGGTATATTTATACAATGGAGTATTACTGAGCTCTAAAAACAATGACATCATGAAATTTGCAGACAAATGAATGGAACTATAAAAAACATCCTGAGTGAGGTAACCCAGGCTCAGAAAGATATCACTCAGAAAGTGGATATCAGACATAAAGCAAACATAACCCAACTATAATCCACAGCTCCCGAGAAGCTAGGTAACAAGGAAGACCCTAAGAGGGGCACATGGATTGCCCTAGGAAGGGGAATTAGGTGAAATCTCCTGGGTAAACTGGGGGTGAGAAGGGGGCAGTTAAGTGGAGGGGATGGGAAATGAGAACATAAGGGAATGGGATGGTTGAAGGAGAAGAGGGACGGAGTGGGAGAGCAATGAAAGAGAAATGTTGATAGAGAGAGCCTCTGTGGGTTTAGGAAGTAACCTGGTGCTAGGAAAAGTTCCAAGAATCAACAAGGATGGCCCCAGCTAAGACTCCTAGCAATAGTGGAGAGGGTGCCTGAACTGACCTTCCCTTGTAATCAGATTGGTGAATACCCCAACTATCATCATAGAGCCTTCATCCAATGACTGATGGAACCAGATGCATAGATCCACCGCCAAGCATCAAGCCGACTTCTGGGAATCCAATAAAAGAGAGGAAGGAGGAAATACATCAGTAAGGGGGTCAAGATCATAATGGAGGAATAAGCTTGTGGAAACTCATGAACTCCAGACCAACAGCTGTGGAGTCTCCATGGGACCGAACTATACCCTCCATATGTGGGAGACAGTGGTGAAGCTTGGACTATCTGAGGGGTCCCTGGCAGTGGGACCAGGATCTATCCTTGGTGCATAAGCTAGCTTGTTGGAACCCATTCCCTCTGGTGGGAAGCCATGCTCCACCTTAATGCAGGGGGAAGAGGCTCTTTCCTGCCCCAACTTAATGTGCCAAACTTTGTTGACTTCCCATGGGAGTCCTTATCCATTGGGAGGAGTGGATGAGGGGTGGGTTGGGGGGAGACAATGGGGGTCTGGAGGAAGGGGCTGGGAGAACTGTGCTTGGAATGTAAAATGACATTTAAAAATAAATAAATAAAAATTTAAAAAAGAATGTCAAGAAGTCATCAGATAGCATCTTATACCTGTATAAAAGCACCCCCCCCATCTCACTGTATCTGCCTGTCTAGTGGATACAACAATGTATTTTAAACTTGCCTGGAAAGAAAAGAAATAAAAGAGAATATCTGGAATTTAAAAAAATCAGTACAGCCATAGTGAGGCAAGGGACTAAGGTAGTCAGGGACTAGAAATAACCAGAGGACTATTCTCATAACTTAGGGAAGGGACAATGTTAGCTGCATGTGGACATGAGATAAGTGGGTTTGAGAGGTCCCTATCTACACAACCAAATCAACAGTCTTGGTACTTAGTTGCATATAAGGAAGAAAGGATATCAAGGCAAACCCCTGGATCCAGGGATTGCACAAGTCAGTGGATGACTGTGCCTTTTTCCCTGAGCTGGAAGGCTGTTGTGTTTGGAAGGAAAAGACAAAGCTCCATGTCGAGAATGCTCTTTTGAAGAAGCAATGAGAATGCCGTCAGGGCAGGTGTCTGAGTCAGAGACATCACTGTAGGGTTTTATAATTTCCTTTTTTAAAAAATATCACAAACACTATTGAGAAGGAATGGACAAGGAGGCAAAGCAGAAGGGAGCCAATACCCTAGAGGCAGGCTGCCAAATAGTGCACAGAAGATTTGGACAACTGGGACTGGAAAGGGTTTGTTAGATTTAGAAGCCAAGGGGACCATACATGACACTAGGGAGAGGTGTATGCTAAAGTGACAAAGACAAAGAGTCAAGAGGGATGCAGAAACAGGAGAGGAAGAGCTAGTATTGATCACATACAAAGGCCTTTATAGGAGTTTGGAGGGGAGAGAGGGGAGAACTAGAATAGAATGCAGGATAAGGAGGTTCTACTGCTGCTTCTTTTAATTAAAGGAATAGATTTTTGTGTGATTAAAGACCAATGGAAAGAGTCCAGCTGGGAGCAAGAGGTTGAGTATACCAGAAAAAGTATGTTGCTTGCAGGAAAATTAATCAAGTAGAGATAATCATAGTAAGAAAATTAAGCCAATCTTAGAAAAAAGCCATGTTTTTTTTCTTATCTGTAGTTCCTAGGCTTTATATCATCAGATAAAATCATGCACATATACATAAAATGACAAAATTGTCTAGAGGAATAAAGGAGACATCTAGGAGGGAAAAGAAAGGTTAGGGGGTATGGAAAAGGGAAGATGCGCAACATACACTATGAAAATGTAAAGGAAAAGTAAATTTTAAAAATGAAGGTGTCATTAGCAATATCAAACAGCGAGGAAATCAGTGTAAGAGGATGGGTTTGAAAGGCAGGTGGAAGGATTGGATTTCAGTAGAAAGAGGCACGGCACTGTTTTAAGAAGAAAGGGGTTAGGAAGCCCACCGACAAAATGAAATTTAAGGCCTGGGTGAATATGCTAGGGAGCAATCATTTCCATGTTTTTAGAAGTCATGGAATTGAACTAGGTAGGAAACAAAAGACCTTGACTCGACTCTACTCTGGGACATTCCTTTAAACAGACACTCCGTCCTGGTGAGGAATGCTAAAGACTTTTACTTTGTTTACTTCTGTTTTGTTAGAGACAGATTCTCACCATTTCTTAGGCTGGTCTCACACTTCCAAACTCAGATCAGCGCTCTCTCTCTCTCTCTCTCTCTCTCTCTCTCTCTCTCTCTCTCTCTCTCTCTCTCTCTCAGTCTCCCAAATTCTGGAACTACAGGCATGTAGTACCTCACTCCTGCATTCTAAAGTTTTGTACAATTGCACTATCTTATTCTAGCTAAATAAAAAGAAGATGCAACTCCAAATGTTAGAAGGTTAAGAACTTAGAACATTCTTTCTTTTTTTAAACATAGTTTTCAATGACAAGTGTTTATTCATAGCTTTAAGTGATAGGCTGAGTCAATGCCCTACAGGTTTTCTTTCCAAGTCCCACTAAAATGTTTTTAAAAAATAGAAAAATAGGACAAACAATCCAGAGAGTCCTAGAAAAAAATGTCTCTAGTAAAATATAAAATCATAGCAAGCCAGTTAGTTTACATGTATTCATCCATTGAAATAATTATACACAGCAACTACTCTGATTACCCATCTTTTTAAAATGGAGCATACAGAGTCACAGTGAGTGTACGCTGTTTACCTAAGCCAGGTAGGCTGAGTTTCTAGTCCCTATGGCAGATCACAGTGCTGGTGACCTCCCAGAAGCAGTACTGAAGTTCTGAAAATCACTAATCTAGCTAATCTAGCAACAGGGGAAGAATTTTTGAAGAACTGATCATGAATCTTCTAAATGGAGCCCCAGAAAGGACTCAAAGTTGGCTGCAGCCTAGACCTAGAGTGAGTCATGATACAAAAAGCAGCGAATGGAGCTGAAGGTCTGCCAAGGCAGACTGGCCACCCCCCAGCTTTGCACCAGTCTTGCTGTAGTGTTCACCTCTGGCTACACCCAGCAAGAACAACTTTCTAAATAGCCCATCCCACATACAGAGAGGGAACCCACAGTGGTACCTCTGGTTGGAAAGAGAAAAGGAGAATGCCCAGATGATTGGTGGTCAATATAGGATATGGTGACAAAGGACATGTTAGTGACACTATTATGTCCTCCAATGCATCCAGTAAGATGCTTTCCAAAATTCTGAGCTACTAGGTATTCAGACTTTGATCGTCCCCCTGCCTACACTTAATAAAGAGGAACTCTTCCCTAGGTTCTCACTCATTCGCTTGAATAATTGCCTGTTTCAGAAAGGAAGCCTATCAGATGAACTTTGACTTTCAGATGTACTGAGGACCCCACACCTTTTACCAAAGTGTAGCAGCAACAGACAATGGGATATGGACACACTAAGATGATAAGTCAAAGCAGCCAACTTCTAAGGAGAAAGCTAATAACGTGGAAAATGGAAGACACAGTTTAAAATTCTAATTAGTGTCTTAAGAGATGCCCAAGAGAGTATTGCATTATTTTCTATCATTATTAAAGTATACTCTTAACACCTCATCTTCAGCCTCCATTTCCATGTCTTTAATCCTCTCCACAGCGCAGCTCCTTGAATATGTCTATAGTCACTATCCCAACTTTTCACCTTTAGGTTCACTCCAACCACGGCATAAAGCTTCTGCTGTGACTATGCCACCATGCTTTCCCTTTCCAAGGTCATTAATAACTTCACTGTCACAAAATACGATGGCTTGGCTCTGTCTTAGAGTTGTGAAGCAGAGGTGGCCACTTCACACTTCATTTTACTCTTCAAACACACTCCTCTTGGCTTTCATAGGGGGTTTGTTTTTTTTTTGTTGTTGTTTGGTTTTTCTTTTTAGAAGTCATCATTTGTGTTTATTATCTGATTTACAATTGATAAAGCAAAGAAAGGTGCATAAAGAGCTATTTCACAAAATCAAGTTTCAAATAAGACACAATGATATTTTCCTGGAGAAAAGTCTTTTATATAACTTCAACTCACAAGTTTCTGTCTCCAGCCCAGAGAGACATATCTTCTCTGACAGACACCCTAATATGTCTAAAACTTTCTTACTTTCCCCACACTAATTAATTTCTCATACTTCCTATAAAAGGAAATATTGTAAGGCTAAAGATGTAATCATTAAATATACTAATAAACTAATAAAAGAAAAAATAGAGATGTGTATATAGCAAATATATTTCAATAAATATATTGAGATGGGAATGATCCAAGCCTGACATGATTTTCAGAAGTAACAAAGGAAACACTTTACCAATTGAAACACAGTGAATATGTGTGCCCCAATCCACATTACAAGATAAACGGCCAACAGAAAGAAATTCTTGTGGTACCTGCTCACCTGCTCATAACGGTTGCAAGCACACACATCTGTGTGTGTGTGTGTGTGTGTGTGTGTGTGTGTGTGCGTGTGTGTACAGAACTACAAATCATGAAGTGCAGACAAACAAACCAGTGGAAAACTCAGCCTGAGATGAGAGCAGGCAAATCAGAAGAAGAAACGTTGAGTCAACAAACATCTGACTTAACCTAAGTTCACTGGTTGTTAGCAAAGTACAAATTAAAATATTTCCAACATTCAGCTTGGCCTAAGTTTGAAAGAACAGAAACAGCTAGTATTAGCAAAAGATAGGACCTGATTAGTCTCTTGATTGTTGACGTAAATCAGCGCAGCATGTCCCAGTGGTAACTTGGCAGAACCTAGCGAAGTTTAAAATGTACAATATAGGATGCAGCAAAACACTCTGAAGTCTAGACATTCTACCTCTATAAATATATTAAGGCATTTAAAAAGAAATAGGCTTTCAACCAAAGCATCTTTCCAATTTATAATGAGATAACTCCAACTAACTACGAAGTATCAGCATGAACACCGTTCATCTGTGCAAACCTCCAGGGAGACTAATACCACTGCTGGGCTCTGTTCAATCTAAAAATTCAAGCAAAGAATGTTGGCCAACAGGGAGGCATGCTACAAAGCTTCTTCATCACTTGGGTAGAGTCTGATGCTATTAACTCAGTGACGGTTTCTCAGAGACTACAGGATGGCTATCTTTCTGGAATGTTGATTAATAATCTATCCTATTTAATGGCAGGAAATGAAAACCACCTGTGCTCCCTACATCCTTTATAAGTGATGTAGAAGTCATAGAATCTAAATTCATAGCACAGAAATAACTAACTGTCATTCAAACTTTCCCCATCATGTTTATTTGACAAAACTTGGGCATTCCTTAAGATTGTCCTACCAAAAATTGACATTTCTTATGGATGTTCGGTAAAAGAATGGATGTGTTCCTTATCATTTTGTTAGCAATCAAAGTGGATCATCATATGATCAATTTACTTTCAGATGTCATCTGAAGAAACAAAGAAGGACCCTCTTGAACCTCCCATCATTGGTCTCAGTCATATACATTTTCTATGAAGCTTTTTCTGGTTTCAATTGCCAAGATGCGATTGATTCCTTCCTTCTGTTAGTAGTTGTCAAAGTGTCTGACTCAGTAGCAATACCTCCTTAGAGAGTGTGAGAAATGAGGAATTTTGTGCTTTTCTCCAGCCCTCCAAAGTCACAGTCTCTTAGGGTAGGCATCTTTTGAGATTTGTATACTAAATCATAGGAATCCCTGACTTAAGGGCACTTTGCCCAAGCTTCATTAACTTTTGGGCACCAATAAGGTCATCATTATCTGTGTCTAGATACACTAACTCCTTTGGTCACCTACATTTGTAGGACTCCAAATCCTTTCAATGCATATTCTGCCAAAGTATTTCCAGAAGTACCTAAGTCCCAGAATTGAGAAGGGATGGTCTTCATTTCTTCTGTGCATGATGTCTACAGTTGGCTTTGAGAGAAGAGTTAAAAATGAGTCTCCCAACTGAACAAAAGAACAACGTATAACGGTGTGGATGAGATGTTGAAAACACTGGGCACAGTGCAAGGCTAGATGATGTTAGCTGTCCTGCAAGACGTCATGATAAATGTAATTGCTCAGCCAAAGGCTATTTGAAGGTGGGAGAAGATGAGTTAGGAAGTTAGGACCGTGAGGGGCTGGTCCACCTACTGAGACAGTGTGCCTGAACTAATGGGAGCACACCAATCCACCTGGACTGGGACTGAATGAGCATATGATCAAACCAGACTCTCTGAATGTGGCGACGAAAGTTGGCAGATGGAGAACCCACAAACAATGACACCAGGACCTATCTCTTCTGCATGTATTAACTTTTTGAGAACCGAGTCTTTTTGAATGCACTCCTTCCTATGCCAGGAGGGATGGGGGTGGGCCTTGGACTTCCAACAGGGCAGGGCACCATGCCCTCTTTCAAGGAAGAAGGGGGAGGGAGGAGGGGTGGGTGGTAGTGGGAGGGGACCGGGAGAAGGGGAAGAAAGGAAAAAAAATTTTATTTCTTTAATTATGTTCTTGAATGGAAAAAATAAAACAAAACAATGTATGGAAAAAATAAATAAATTAATTAATTAAAAAAAAAGATAATGTAAAAAAAATCTCTCAATTGAAATAGCTTACTTCAGGGCTTGAACCACCTGGTTCTCTCTCTCTCTCCTCTCTTTCTCCTCTTTCCCCTTCTCTCCCTCCCCCTCTCTCTTTGTATATACATATATACAGAGAGAGAGAGAGAGAGAGAGAGAGAGAGAGGCCTTTTGTAGCTGCTCTCCACCTTATCTTTTTGTGACACCATGTCTCCCTGAACCTTGAACCTTCCTATTGGCTAGACTTGCCACTCTCCATCCTCCAGTGAGCGCTGGGATTACAAGTGTGTGCCACCATACTCAGCCTTTTCCTTCGGCTCTAGGGATCCAAACTCAAAGATTCATGTTTTCACAAGAGTCACTTTACAAACTGGACCACCTCACAAAGCCATTGTCCTCTCTTCTTGCACACATCTGTTTCTCCCATCTACTGGATCCCATTATCATGCAACACAGTTTAATAAATTCTCACATTCTCCTCTAGATTTGACGCCAGTCTGTATTCTCCTGCACAACAAAAACCTCCTCAAAACAGTTGCCTATAATTGTTTCCTATATATTCTTGTCTCCCATTTTCTTCTCAACCTCTCTTTTGGATTTCTTCTCCAGCACTCTACTCAACTTCCTACTTGATAGATAAGTTGACCAACATTCTGCCCTCATCTCGTCTTCCATCAATGGTTGGTACAGTTTGCCACTCCTTTCTTCAGGAAATATTTTCTCCTTTAGTTTCCACATTCTTCTCTTTTACATCCTATACCGCTGATTGGTTCTCACTCACCTTTTCTGGCCCTCCTCCTCTGTCTCACCTTCAAATGCTCAAGAGCCTAAGAGGTAGTCATTTCCTACCCTGTGAATAGTGGTGACTCATTTGGTTCTCAGGTCAAAACCCTAGAGGGTCATTTTAAATCACCTTTTCTTAATCTTTGCCTTCATCCTTTTCCCTTAATTACCACATCCGATCCTCAGGAAATACTATTATCTCTACCCACAAAATGCATCCAGAATGAATCCAATTACATCTCTGATATTAGTGCAGTGTGACCCATCATCACCTCTTACTTGAACTATTGCCATGATCCCTTATGACCAATTTTTCCACTAACCTTTCCTCTGTCATCTCTGTCGTCAGAATCATCTCCCTGAAGCATAAATCTTAGCACATCACTCCTGTACTTAAAAACTCCCAAGTCATTCTTTGACGTAGCTTGTTTGCTGTAATTTATGTTTGTTGGCTATTACTTAAGCAATAGGAGAATAACGTTAGTATAACAAAGAAGTACTGGTTCTCATGGCAGTATTTTAAGATAACATTTTCAAGCATTTTGACCAACTTTCACACCAGAAGCCTTTTTAAATATATGAAGACCCTAAGCCCAAAAGCAAGAAATATATGCACAGACTTCCTTTGGCCAGTTGAGTGGTTTCAATATCTGTGATGTGCTTTTTCCCCTTTGTTAAGGCATCTGACAAAGCTGCGGCACAGATGAAAATGATACCAAAGAGTAAATGATAAATAATGTCACCATTTAACACTACAGATAGCAAAGCTTAACCGGCTGTGCTACAGGGCACAAATGCCCACTGGAGTTTTGGGAAAACCCACTGTGACTTTCCTTAGAACTGTGCATTGTTCTTCTGAATGTTCTAATTACAGAGTCTGATGAGTTTTGAGTGGTTTGCCTTTCCCATTAGCTCTCTTACCTTTAGTGGTCCATGAAGTTTGTTGGAAGATTCATTAAAACCCAAACTTCTTAATACCCCCTCCCATTTTAGCCATTACCAAATTATGTCCTGAATCCAATCCCAACCCGTAGCTTCTACTCCAACCCCAAACCCTGTCTTTTGCTTGCTTAGGTTGCTGAGACAACTTCTTTTCTAAGCTTCTAGTTCTTTTTGCACACTGAAGGTTAAAAAAAAAACCAAATCTTCTTGGTGGGGAACGAGAGGACAATGGCATGGAAACAGAAAGGGAAACATTTGAGTAGAGAAGAGGCCAGCGGGAGAAGGGAAGGCAGAGGTCCATAAGGGAGAGGGATGTATCAGAATAAAGAATAGTCCTAAGTATGTGTGAAAATCCTATAATAAAACCCATTGCTTTATATGTTAATTAAAACATAATTTTGGTTTTTTAAAGATTTATTTATTTATTTATTATGTATACAATGTTCTGCCTCCAGACTTGAAGAGGGCACCAGATCTCATTACAAACGGTTGTGAGCCACCATGTGGTTGCTGGGAATTGAACTAAGGACCTCTGAAGATCAGCCAGTGGTCTTAACCACTGATCCATCTCTCCAGGACTCAAAACAGTTTTTTAAAAAGAAAAAAATGTAAATACACAGACTAAAAATTTTCTCTTTAAGTAAAAATCACACAGCATCACTAATTGCTTGTTTTAAATTTATTTAGTTGTATTATATTGCATTGGTGTTTTGCCATGGGTGTCATGTCCGCAGAAACTGGAGTTACAGACAGTTGTGAGATGCCATGTGGGTGCTGAGACTTGAACCCAGGTCCTTTGGATGTGTAGTCAGTGCTCTTAACTACTGAGTCATGTCCCCAGCCTCACCATCACTAATTGTTTAAAAATATCAACTCTGTAGGGATTTTCTGCTGCAACCTAAATATAAACCATTCTTGGAAATCCACAAGCCCCTCCCAGCCAGGCCCCCAGTACCTCCCTGTTGCTAGGGGCTGCTAGTTCATTTCCCTACTGCCCAGCAGCTCAGACCTGAAATAACCACACAGAACCTATATTATTTAAAACACTGCTTAGCCCATTAGCTCTAGCTTCTTATTGTCTAACTCTTCCATCTTAATTTAACCCATCTCCATTAATCTGTGTATCACCACGAGGTCATGACCTAGCAGCAAAGTTTCAGTATGTCTGTCTCTGGCTGCAGTGCCATGGCTTCTCTCTACACTGCCTTCCTTCTCCCAGCATTGTTTAGTTTTCCCCACCTACCCTATCAAGAGGCCAAGACAGTTTCTTTATTAACCAATGGTATTCACAGCATACAGAGGGGAATCCCACAGCACCTCCTGATCTCATCTTCTCCCACACTTATCCCTTGCTCACTGCACTCTAACAACACTGACTTTTTTTTTTTTTTTTTTTTTTTAGTTTTGTTCCTGTCTTTTCTTTTTCGTTTTCCTTCTTCTCTGGGTGGAACAGTCTATCCCTAGCTCTTCACCTGGTAGTTGCTTTCTCATCATGTCGGTGTGGGCCTCAAATTGCCTTCTACAGCACCTTTCAACCCTTATTACCCCAGTTAAAACATTGCCTTCTCCGACCAAGTCATGTCTAGCATTTCACCCTGATTGCATTTGTTCCCAGTAACTGTCAGCAGAGTTTGTCTTCTTAATATCTTTTAAAATACACAATCCTTTCCTTAATTCTTCTTCATTAACACTTTCATTCTCAGATCAATAGCAGTGTCTAGTCCGTAGTCCATCTTCCCTGAATGAGTGATTTGCTGTAGCTAGCATTAGCACTCTGGGTATGGGAGGGGTTTTTGTTGTTGTTTTGTTGGTTGATTTGGGAGGGATGGATTTTTTGTCATTTTGTTTTGGTTTTACTGGTACCAGAGATTGAACCTGAAACTAAGACCTCATGGGTGCTGGTCAAATTGTCTACCACTGAGCAACATCTCCAAGTAGTATGGACATCCCTAAGTGGTCTAAAAGTATAATAAGCAAACTTCTACACCATGAGATTTGGGGATAAGAAAAGGCTAATGTCTAAGATTTGTCGGCCTATTTTATTTTTATTGCTTTGAGACAGGGTGTCTTGAATTTACTATATATTCAAGGATGAACTTAAATGCTTACTCATCCTGCCTTCCATTGCCAAGAACTGGGATTAGAACTGTGTGCCACTATGCCCCGTGTATATATCTGTTAATGCAGTCCATGGTTATACTCTTTCATTTCTGCTCATTCATTGTAAGCTTCACCATAATCTCCAATCATTTTTAGTGATTTTAACATAAAGAGGAGCTGAGAACAAAGCTCAGTGCCATGGTTTTGAGAAGACCAGGTTAGGCACAGAAAGATTGGTACCTATATAAATGTAATATAGTTGGGTTGACAGCTGGACCTGATCCATGCACTGTCCCAGCAATACCAATATCTGCACTTGAGTTGGATTCTCATTTTATTTTAATAAAAGATGTAAATGTTTCTAATGGTTACAAATACTTTATGTTAAGAAAGCCAAAGAAATCTGTAAATACATAAGAATTTTCTTTTTTAATTGTTTTTATTGAGCTCTACATTTTTCTCTGCTCCCCTCCCTAACTCTCCCTTCCCCTTCAACCCTCTACCAAGGTCCCAATGCTCCCAATTTACTTAGGAGATCTTGGTTTTTTCAACTACCCATGTAGAGTAGATCTATGTAAGTCTTTCTTAGGTCCTCATTGTTGTCTAGGTTCTCTGGGATTGTGATTTGTGGGCTGGTTTTCTTTGCTTTATGTCTAAAAGCCAGTTATGAGTGAGTACATGTGATAATTGTCTTTCTGTATCTGGGTTACCTCACTCAAAATAATGTTTTCTAGCTCCATCCATTTGCCTGGAAAATTCAAGATGTCATTATTTTTTTCTGCTGTATATAGTACTCCATTGTATAAATGTACCACATTTTCCTAATTCATTCTTCAGTCGAATTTTCATCAAATTCCTGTCTGCAGAGTAGGTAGAGAGAGGAAAATAACCTGGCAGTAGGATGCAGGTAATCAGAGAGGAGTCATTTAGAGGCCCAACCAAAGTTTACAAGTTCCTTTGGGAAAGATGTTCCGTATCTAGTAAGATTTCCAGAAATGAGGATTCTCAAAGGTCCCCATCAGAGGCCCTTGAGATGTTTCTCAAAAAGCTTAACATATTTCACCAAGACCTCCCTGTAATTGAAATTCCATTCCCATGAAAATGAAGAGAAAGAATGTAGTAAAATTATAATAATATAATCTTAATGTCCTGAAACAATGATAATTTTTCATGAGCTTTGTGTCTTTGAATTTTATCTGTTTTTGTTACATTAAATGACTTGTTTTCCTTCCCTTGACCTGGTGAAAGTTTTTTTTTTATAGCCTTCTAAAAACACCAAGTGCCTAACAATGGAACACATTTCTGGTCATTGTGCCCAGTTCTCAAACATTTTGGTCTCTTTTGGACCAGTGGCTATATAAGGTATCTAGGCATGAGATACATGTTAGGACACAGGCTAAGACAAAGCAGTGGCTGGCAGGGAGTATGGATGTGACTAGGGTGGAGGGGAAAGGACAGGGAAAAACAAAGGACAAAGGTAATCAGAAAGTGCGACTCCTCTGAAGAAGCTTCAATATTAGTGCCATTTGGGTCGGGAGGAGAGATGGGTTCCCATAGAAATGGCAATCAGGATCTGTAAGCAGATAATGCTTAAGCAGACTGAAGGCAGAGGCATGTGCAAGGGTCCTGAGGCAGGCAAGAGAAATGCAAATAATGCCTGTATGATTGGACAGTGGGGGCTAATAGCAAGTTCTGAGGCGAATCTGGGCAAGAGTCAAGGACAAGACAATGAGGGCCTCCTGGGGAAGGCATGTGAGGATTCTGGAACATTTAAACAAAAAGCCCTCAGGGCACGTGAGGAAGTGGTTTTAAGTTTTTCAGGCATGACACATGCATTGTAGCAGAGACCAGAGCAAAGCTGTGGTTGGTACAGAGCTTATATGCTGCTAGGGTGATGCGAGGGGGCAGGGGATTGACAAGCATGAGATTCAGAAGGTGTGGTTTACACTTCTTTATTGGGTGGGCATTTGCGTGCCACAAGGTGTATGTGGGGGTCAGCAGAAAATTTGTTGGAATTGATTCTCTCCTTGTACCATGTGTGTTCAGGGGTTCTAACTCAGGTTGTCAGGCTTGGTGAGAGGTGTCTTTACCCAATGAGTTATCTCACCTAGCCAAGCTTTTGTTGTTTATTTTAAATTATCATAGCTGTTGTGCAAAAAAATTCCTTGGAAAAGGACAAGAACACAGGCGATGGGCTCAACATAGTGGTACCAGGCTTGTGAGAGGAGAGACAGGCACATACATTTCGATCCTAGTACAATTCAATTTGGAGTTAGAGACAACAATACTTTGATGTACAAGATGAAGGAGAAATAAAAGAGAATCCTTAGATTTTTTATTGTTTTTAATTGAGCTCTACATTTTTCTCCGCTTCCCTCCCTTCCTCCCCCTCCCCTTCTACACTCTGCCATGATTTTTAACTTGAACAGGTGAAGTGCTGAGGAAGAACAAGATTATTCACTTTGATGTTGACCCCACCAAGAGCAAGGATGAGTGAGTTGTGAAGTAACAAATCACTTAAAGTGAACTAGAGAGTGCGCACACATGTCCAATGAATAGAATCATCCATTTAACACATACCTACTGAACCTTTACTGTGGGCCAGGAACTGTTGTAGTCTCTGGAAGAGCAGTACTCCATATAGACCAAACACCCACACCACCCCATCTAACATATTGGGCAGACTCCAGTCCAATACATACTTGCTATTTGACTCAACCAAATTGTAGTTCAGATTCTGTAAGGCTGAATATACAGCTCAATGGCAGAGCACTTGCCCAGCGTGTTTGAGGTTGTGGGATCAGCCTACAGTAACCATGGAGAAAAAAAAAACAACAACAAAAGAAAAGATATATTAGGTGTGAATATATTAAACCAATAGTTTGACATTACTAGTGTCTTAACATAAAAATTCACATATCCCCAGTATAAGATGGTATCAAAAGAGCCAAAATGCAGTGCAAAGTTTGGTGACTTCATCTGCAATTTCTTTAGAGTCACCTAAAAAACAAATACTATGTTAGTTTAAAAAACAGTATAAATCTCTTTGATAATAAGAAAAAAAACTCCAAACTTGAATGTCAGACATTCAGTTGAATTCAGACATTATCACATTAAGGTGCTGCAGCTTTATCACTGCTTAAATCTAATCGTCATGGTCAAACTAAAAAGAGTAAATCAATGGACATTTTATTCTTAGATCTGACTCTTCCCAAATCATTATTGTTACTTTGGTAGAGTATTTGGAGGTGATGCAAACAGTAAGACGAGGGCAGGTAGCATTATTTACCTCAAATGGAATAAGAGCTTTACACATGCCCAAGACGGGAAGCTAAGCCCACCTGCTCATACTTTCCAATGGAGGCTGAGGCGCCAGCATAAGCTGCCCTCGCCCATGCTTTCAATGGGAAAGCAGAACTGACTTAGAGTGCCTAGCACTCAGGCCGTTTCACACAGTAAACTGCTTTGCTTTGCCCTTACGCACCCATTTCTGTGACTGATGGAATCCAGGATAGGCTGCTTGGAACAACAGAGATTTAAGGAATGATCGGGACACAGCAATGACTCAGAGGTTAAAGAACACTTACTGCTCTTCCAGAGGCCACAGGTTCAATGGCCAGCACCCACCCAAGAGCTCACAACTGCCTATAACTCTGGCCCCTGGGAATCCAACATCCACTTCTGGCCTCCTTGGGCAATAAGCATGCATATGTTAAAAGACAGACATATATGCAGGTGAAACACACAAGTAAAATAAATAAATGTTTGTTTTTTAAAGGAAAGAAGTAGTGTTAATGCTTTCTTGTTTTGTTTTTTTGCTTTTGTGTTGTGTGTGTGTGTGTGTGTGTGTGTGTGTGTGTGTGTGTGTGTGTGAATGTGTGTGTGTTGTATCAGGGAAACTTTACTTTACGATATAAACTAAGCCAAGTCATGTAATTGAGGTGTGGTAAGTGAGGAAAATAATTTGATGGGGGGGGGGGAAGGTAGAAGGAATGGGAGGAGGAGAGGGAGTGGAAACTGGGTTTGGAGTGTAAAATGAAAAAAAATATAGTTTGTTTTCTTTTTTAAAATAATAAAAGAAAAAAGAAGTAATTTTTCTCTTTAAAATTATGTCTTTTCTTTTCAAGATTATAATTCCACAATTTCTCCCTTCTCTTTCCTCCCTCTAAGCTCTCCCATGTACCCCTCCTTGCTCTTTTTCAAATTCAGCACTCCTCTGGTCAGCCTGAAACTAAACATACAAGTAATATTACACAGACTGTGCAGGCTGTACTTAAGCATTCATACATACACACATACACATATTACATGACGTTCTTTCTTTTCCTTTGGACATGCACTTAGTATCTGAAAGAGAGAGAGTCAGTAGGGGGAAAAGAACAACCCAAAAGAACACAGAGAAATGTTCACAAAGGGCAAAGGGATCAGATAGGTGTGGTGATTCACACAACCCAGCACTTCGAAGGTAGAGGCAGGAAGCTCAGGAGTCATAACTTACACAGTGAGTTAGAGGTCAAAGCTACATACAAGAACAATGAATCAAATCCAAAGGCCAAACATATGGAGTACTGCTCTCAGAGAGACTAGAAGAGTTCCCCCAACATGGCTATGCTACTGTTCAAATAAGAATCAGTATTCTGTATTACATGGAAATGTTTGGTTTGCTTTTAAACACTTATTTGTGTGTGTGACTGTGTGTGTGTGTGACTCTGTGTGTGTGTGTGTGTGTGTGTGTGTGTGTGTGTGTGTGAAGACCAGAGGACATCTGGGAAGAATTGGTTCTCTCTTTCCACCATGTGGGAACTGAGGATTGAACTTGGGTCACTAGGCTTGGCAGCGAGCACCTTTACTCACTGAGCCACCTCACCAAACTTGTTTCCTTTTGGCAGGCAAGATGCTCATTATTTAAGAAAGGCAGAATAAGACTGAGAGCTAATTCTGATTTTCTCCCCAATCTTTGGGAGTTGGCAAGTAATTACGTGAGGAAAATAGATTGCATTAAGGAATGGAAACGGCAACAGCTTCAAATACACTGGATTTGGCTCCTCGGGACTCGAGAAAGACCGATTATTAACTACTTCTTGACAAGGAAGTAAAGGAGAAGAGTGCTCAGAACAAATTACCCAAATTTCCCATTATCGGACTTCTCTTGTAGACAGCCATGATTTCAGTATTTCATTCAAATTGCCTGTTGTAGAACTCAGTCCTCTCAACACAGCAGCTGCCATCTTCAGCAGCGCCACTATACTTGCTTGCAAGAGATTGTCACTAGCAGGCCTGTTGACCATGCTGAGTCCTCAATGAAGGCAATGCAGATGCTCACTAGACCCTCAGCGCTGATGCCAGCCACTCCTCCCAGACTTTTGTATTCACTTCTGCCCTAACGCCCTAACTGCATGTGACTTTGGGGTGGGGAGTTCTGGGAGTGTTAAGGGGATGGTTAACTGGAGGGAGGGAATCCATATATACAACTATGGAGAAGCCGCCATCCATGTCACATGAAGACTTTCCAGGCAGCAGCAATAGGTCGCTCATGCACATAAGCAAGTCTTCACCCATGCTCTGTAAGCACACCCAATGAATTCATCAGTTCTCCAGGTTAGCTAACTTTGATGGGCTTCTACTTGGTTGTAAACACCTTAAAAGGAGATAGACGTTGTTTTCATCTCTCCAGGGAAGACATTCCTAAAATAGTGCCAAAGAAGATAGCATCATCTTCTAAAAGAGTTTGAGGTTTGTTCTTCTGTGTGTGTGGTGGTGGTGGTGGTGGGTGTTATATCCATGTATATGTGGGTACACATATGTCAAAGGTCTATGTTGGGGTCTTCCTCTATTGCTCTCCACATTAATTTCTGAGACAAGGTCTCTCAATGAACCTGGAATTCACGTTTTTGGCAAGTCTAACTGGCCAGTGAGCTTCAGGGATCCTGCTGTTTCCGCCTCTCCAGAGAGAGGATCATAGGTGAGCATTGTTCTGGCTCACTTTTTACATGGGTACTGGGTATCTGAACTCAAATCCCTATGTTTGCAAGGCAAGTATTTTATTTACCAAGCCATCTCTGCACCACCTGAATTTTTTAATGCTTTATTCTTTCTTTACATCCCTACCAAAGTTTTCCCCTTCCTCCTCTCTTCCCAGCCCCCCTCCACCTCCCCTCTGCCCCCTACCCCTCCTCCATTCCTATTCTGAAAAGGGCAAGTCCCCCATGGATTATTAACCAAACATGGCATATCAAGTTGCAATAAGACTAGGCACCTCTTCTCATATTAATGCTGGACAAGTCAACCCAGTATGAGTAGGGTCCAAAAAGGAGGCAAGACTCAGAGACAGCCCCTGCTCCCACTGTTAGTAGTCCCACATGAAGACCAAGCTACACAACCGTGTATAAGTTCTAGGTGAGCCCCTTGCAGGCTCCCTTGTTGTCGGTTCAGTCTCTGTGAGCCCCTATGAGTCCAGGTTAGTTGACTCTGGGGGGTTTCTTGTGATGTTCTTTATCCCTCTGGCTCCTACAATCCTTTTTCCCCTCTTCAGCAGGATTCCCTGAGCTTTGCCTAATGTTTGGCTGTGTCTATCTGCATCTGGCTGATATTTCTTAATCCAAAGTACATATGGACTAGAGAGCAGGGTGTTCAAGCCATTCAAAGGTATGCCTACAGCCACTTCTTTTTTTCCATAAACTATGGGTTGAAATCCATGTGATATATTTGAAAAACTTGTGAGTAGTCCTAAAAAAAAACTGCTTAAAATTTCCATGTTGAGTGCTTTGCCTGCATGCACATACATGCACTATGTGCACGCCTGATGTCTGTGAAGGTCAGAAGAGGGCTTTGGATCCCCGGGACTGGAGTTACAGGTGCTTGTGAGTCCCCACGGGCTGTCGGGAATTGAAGCCAGGTCCACTGCAAAAGCAACAAGTGCTCTTAACTTCTGAGCCAATCCTCCAGCCTTTAAGGAGCATTAAAGGCAGAAACAGAATTATTGAGCAAGTACTGTGTGATTTTAAATAGGTAGTCCCACTATTTGACAATTTCATACATGTATATAATTTATTTTCATTATTTTTACCCATTAGACTTTGCTAATTCATTTATGCCACTGCACAAATTATTAACCATTTCATAGCTGTTGGTGACTTCTAGTGTTCACATGAAAAGAGTATGAATACTTTTTTTTTTTTTACCAACTGTAAGAACTTGAAAAATTTGGTCAGGTTATAGAGACAGCATACCCTAGTTGAAACACACACACAGTAAGCTGCTGTGGTTGGCAATGCTTTGACAATCAAGTCCAAAACATAGTATTACTGCCGTATTTCTCAACTGCAAATGGTAAGGAGTCTTTGCCAAGCGGTGTTAATCGTTCTTAATCCCCCAAACAACTGATCAGATGCGCTGTTTAATGGCAGAGTCTGGATTTTCAAATTATGCTTTTATTTCTGAGACAGGGTTTCACTATGAGGCTGAGGCTGGTGTGAACCTGAGCCCAGGATGGCCTCTGCCTGCCAAGTGTTGTGATTTCAGGTGTGTGCTGCCACTATAGTCAAAATTACACACTTCCCACCAAGACCCCTCCTGTCATAGTTGTATACCTAATTTATGTTGTAGAACTGCACGTTCCAACTAATGTGTATTGAAGGCAAAACATTGCTTTCCTTTAGAGATAGTCCCTAATAGGTGGACATTTGAGCACTGATGCAGTTCAGTGCTCCCAACAGAACTTTTCAACACTACATTATTAGCAAGTTCACCAATACTGAATTGGGAAAGCTCAATCAAAGATGATTCATAATTTTATTAGAGCAACCTGATGTGGCACAATACTAAGAACCATGATTCTAAAACAAAACACAAATTATATTCCTAGGCAAAAAAGTTCTTAATCTCCAGTGGAATTCATGAGCCTCTCGAAACTGTATTTAAGAAGCTGTGTAATGCTTGTGTGTCCATCTTTCTGGAAAGAGATCTCACAACTTCAGTCATCTTCCAAACTGGCACAGTCCAACTCTGATCACCTTCTCTCTGTTTTCAATCACTGAAGCTATGGACCACATGCACATCTTGTTTTTAATAGAAAGGGGGTAAAAAAGAAAGCAGGTAACTTCCAAGGATTGGTGAAGGGGCCTAAAATGTCATTTCTTTTGTCTGTTGTGGTGCAGAAGGGGGAAGGCTAACCCAAGTGGTAACACAACTGGAAACAAGAGGTGTGGGAGGAATCAAGCAGTATTTGATTCTAAACACAAATCAACTCAAGTCCACATTTCAGTTTTTGCATATTATCAACTTATCTTTATTTCTGAATATCACAAACTCCAATTAGGATACTTTAAAAATATTCTTTTGCATGCATTTAACAAATCCAGCAGAAAACAGGTATCCAGTTTACCTGCATTGAACTATGAAGTTTTACCTGAAGAGCCAGTAAACATATTTAATGCAATGGTACAGGTGAGAACAGAAACCTTCGAGACGTTAGTCTGCTGGCATCCAACCCCTATGCACATGTTGATGTAACACTACTACTGACCCTGAAGCACAGGCAAATAGAGACACAGGGCTCTCCCTAGAAAGCAAGTGGAAAAGATTAGATCTCATCATCATCATCATCACTACTAAGGGCAAAGCTGCTATCTGTGGACTGAGACCCATCTTCCTTCACATTTCCCACAGTCCCTCTCTCATCAGAATCATCAAACAACTTCTCATTAAGACCTTCTTCCTCATCAAAAAACTTCTCATTGGAAGTATCTTCAAATAGCTTGTCATTAGTATCTTCATCTTTCTTTACATCCATATCTTCTTCTTCTTCCTTTTCGTCGGAGTCATCGAAGAGCTTCTCATCTGTGTCATCTTCTTCCTCTTTGTCATCAGCATCCCCACTCTCCTTTTCGTCTGCTTCTACGTCATCATCATTCTCATCAGACTCATCCTCAAAAACCCTTTCATATATGACTGCTTCCTCTTCGGCTTCCTCCTCCTTTTCATCCAAGTCTTCCTCAAACTCTCTCTCAGAGCCTTCCTCATCTAACACTCTCTCAGAGCCTTCTTCAAATTCTGATTTGTCACTGTCATTTTCTTCTGATTCTTTCTCAAAGTTTTCAGGGGACTCCTTGTCAGAGGCATCCTGGTCAAAAGCTTTTTTAACACCATTTTCTTCTAAGTCTTTGTCAGAGCCATCTTCAGACTGCTTTTCTAAGCAGTCTTCCTCAGATGCTGAGTCATCATCTTCTGACTCTTTCTTGAAGCTGTCTGCCCCTTCAGACTCTCTGCTGTGGTCACTGTCTTCAGACCCTTTGGCAAGACCATTCTTTTCATAATTATCTTTGCCTTTCTTCTTAGATTCTCTTTCAGGACCATGCCCTAGAGACTCCTTTTTAGGATTACCCTCTTCAAGCCCGCTCTCAGGGAAGCCTTCTTCACTCTCTCTCTTGGGGCAGCCCTCTTCACACTCTCTCTCAGGGTCATCTTCATCAGACCCACTTTCTCTAGCATCTTTTTCAGAAGCATTTCCTTCAAATTCTCCTCCATCTTCTGCCTTTTCAAACTTACTTTCATCAATAGTTTCTCCAAATGCCATTCCAGTTATAGCTTCCTGAGCATCCGTGTTAGACATGCTCAGATGCTCTGAAAAATGCCTTCCTCTGGAAGGCCCTGCCCTTTCTGAAGCACAGACGGAATCCATGCGCTGGAGGCCTCTGTTGGCCTCAGGGGCATTGAGGAATGCCTCCCAGCCTCTCAACCTTTCCTCTCTTTCTCTTGACGTCTCCTCTACCTGTACACAAACAGGAACTAAGGTTAAGATGAGTGTTAGGCAAAAAGAAGCAACAGCTTCTCTGGGCATTTCTCATATTGACACAAGTACCCTGGCTCTGTAAAGCAACTCTTCTATCGCAGTCTAGACACTTCCTTACTCGGCTCTCCAAAACTATATACCTTATAACCGGGTAACCTTAGAAATGTCATATAAATACATGCAAATACCCCAGGACTGCTGAAATGGTTCATTTCTTAAAACATTACTGTTGGAGTTCTGGCCACTCTCTGTAAGGAATACTTTAGTTTATTCTGTTCTTTTCTTATCATTCTGAGTAAACCTCAAAATTTCAGACTGACAAACTGAGAAGTGATAAGTTTTTCTCTATCCTCCAATGTAAAACATTATTTACAAGATGTATTATACAAAACAGATTAAGCAAATCCCAAAGTAGATCTGCAGCTGACAATGCAGCAGTTCCTGCACCTTTGACAGCTTCAGGATTTACCTGGTAATCTGTAGTCCCATCCCAGGCTTGAGCAGTGATCTGACGGCCACCAAACCACCTTCCATCAAGAGTCTGAATACAATAATCAGCCTCCTCTGGTTCCCTGAAGGACACAGAGGCCACACCATCTGGGTGCCTCTAGAAAGACAAGAAGAAGGACTGAATGACAAGATTAAAAATCAGATCCACATTTCATAAGACAGGTAAAGAGTAGTATTCTCCTGACACTCTGAAGAAAACCACTTCTGAAATCTTTCTTCCCTTTATTCCAGCCAGTGGCCAGCTGCTTCTCTAGCTTCATCTTGTGGAGCGAGAACCAGCAGTGTCTGCAAATGTTTGTCAACAATACCACCCAAGAGGCAAGACCCTGAGATTGTCAAGAGTGTCGACTTGGAGGTCAGATGTGCCCTGGGATTAAATTCTGCCTGTCAGGAGCTGAACGAGCACTGAGCAAGGGCTGCCAAATAAAAAAGACGTGGCCTCCTCATCTGTACAGCTAGTAGCTACCCACTTCACAGGGATTCTGAGGATTAAGCAACATGAACTGTAAAGTCCCTTGCATCACACCAGCAATACACTATAAGTAATGGTCACATAAGTACTTTCTATCAGTTTCTGAAGTACAGAGAAAAATAAACATGAGGTTTTCTCCTTGACTATGATCGGGAGAGTTATCCAGAGAAAGGCAAGAACTTTGAGGAAACTGATGTTCCATACATTTTCTTCTAGTTACTCTCACCACATCACTTACTCTTTAAGAGTCAGAAGGAAGGGAAATAAGCTCAGCAAGTCAAAGCAATCCAAGACTTGCTTTGTAAACCATGTTCACTGAACCACCGCTGACAGACAGCAGGCCTGTGATACAAAAACACTAATCTAAACTCTAGGGCAATCCAAGTCACTTCCTCAGCTTGGAAGATGTCAGGACTGACTGGCACAAGCCATGAACTTACATCAAACAGAAGGAGCTTCCTAATCTGTCCAAACTTGGAACATTCTACTCGAAGGTCTTCTCTGATCTCATTCAGCACCAACGGATCATCCTACAAAAACAAAGAGGATTAAAATGGAGTTTCCTCCTTCTTTATAATTCAAGAACCAAATTTATTACAAGTTAACATATGCAAAACAGTGCTCTGCTTGATGTTAGGTGCATTTGTCTTCAGACCACAGTAATAAATGAAGAAACTCAAAACAGAATTAAGTTAGATGATTTCACTCAGTGCTATGAGTTTAGTCTACTCAGAGTGAGAGAGAGGAAATGGACAAGCATGGCAGAGAGGAAGACAGTAGCAAAAGAAAACTAGAGACTTAGACATATGTGTGTGTATTTTTTAAAGCACACAGTAAAATATTCTTGTTGCTTTTCCAAATGAATGTGCTAAAAGACAAACAAACAAACTGAAGTACTGCTGGTACCAGTGGTCTCTAGTTCAGGAGGATTCTCCTCCCAGAACTCTAAAAGGATTCAAGACTCCCAGTAAGGATGAACAGAACTCTAACCTTTTGGGCATGAAAAGGGTCAGAAAGGAACACCTCACCTCTGCTCTACAGTAGCCTAATTCTTCCCTTCTCCAAGACTCTTTAACCTAGTAAGCTATACATGGAATTTTCTCTTCTAAACTTTACACTGACTAAGATGGTGAACAATGACCAGTCCTTTATAATTAATTTCCCTAGTTACATCTTGTTGTTTTTTTTTTTACCAAAGCTATAGAAATAATAAGCTTACATGTCGCTTCTCACATTGTACACTTCTATTGGACTGTGCTGATATGCACAAACAGAAATCTCCCTTCATGTCAGAATTGTGATTCTTCATTTCTTGATATTCAACCTTTCCTGGCAGAGTATTTTTAGTTAAGGCTTCAAACTCAACACTGAACCCATCTGAAGTTACATTACAAAATTATCCTTCATTATTTACCCTAATATCAGAGAGTATTTTTAGGTATGTAACTTCTAACATTACTCAAGTATTTGGAATAAAAATATACGCCATCCTTCCAAATTTAAGTTTTTTTCTGATACTTTGGGGTAATCCAACAATGTTGGTTTTTTTTCCTCTAAAAAGCTTAATATTGGTGTCTGTTCTTTAGGTTCATAACCAGTCTTCAGTCAAACTAAAAGGTCCTTAAAATTCCTCTTTAATCCTTCTATCAGGAGTTATATAATACACCAGGCTATGCCTGGAATCCCAGCTCATGGGAAATGGCAGAAGAATTTAAGTTTGAAGCCAATCTGAGCTAGTAAATCCCTGTCTACAAAACAAAACCTAAGGGAATTATAGAACATCTATTCCAGTATCATCCAGCACTTTCAGTGATTATACAGTTGTTTCCTGTATTTGTTATCACCCAACACAGTATTTATTACATATGTCTAGCATAACTAAAAGGATGAATCCTAATTAGTTTTAATAATAATTTGTGGTGGCTTTATTTAGATTGTGCAGATCTAGACTGATGTGATTTGAGGTCCAGGTTCAGAACCCTGAACAAAAAAGCAAGACAACTGTCATCATTCTTGTCAACAGGCTCTCATCATGAGGTATGGAGATAAGGCTGAACTGTCCATTTGAAGGCCCTTGCTAAGGGGCTAAACTAAAACTACCATTTTGACACTGTTGACAATGTGAACAAAAAGAACAAGATTAAACACAGACTGCAACTAGAATGTTTCCAAATGGGAATTTTTACATTAAGAACGTTTTCTTCCTTTGTGTCCAAAATATTATCATTAATTCCAGAACCAGCCAGAGAAAACAAAAGTTATTTATCCATTACTGATAGTATACATCCATACTAGCAGACGATATCAGAGGCACAAGGCAGTGTAAGCTATTTTATTTGCTGGTTTGGGGATTTTACATGGATATTAATATTCACAACAAAACTTGGTGAAAATGTGGTCCTAAAAACAACCTCCACTATAAATATCAGATTTCTTTAAGGATCAAATTTCTATCAGTAACACCAAGTTTTCAGATACAACTGGTATTCTCCATCAAAACCAGCTGGGGCTTACTGAACTGTACTACAAATCCAAGCTGTTCCCATCAATCTTTGAGTTCAGATAGCAAGCAGCTGTGATTTTGGGCACAGGATGAATATTAACTGTCTTATCTAGGATATAATGAAAAGAACACTGGGATAAACACAGAGAGTTCCAAATACATGTTCTTTGTTCTAGTTTCCTATGCTACCCATAACTACAGGAATACGCCTTGACAAAGATGGAGCATGCTAGGCTTTGGACCCTCTTATAAGAAAACATACCAGAATTTTTAGATGTTAAAAAATCATTTCCTACCTCAAAATCTGTGGGGTGAAACATATTTTTGATGATGACAACTCGCTCATGTCGCATCCGGGATGGTCCAGCTCTCCTCTCAGGTCTCCAATCCAACTGTCTAATGTAACAAAAAGTAACAGTAAACTAAGATCTGGGTTCAGATTTGTAGGAGAAAGAAAAGGGTGAATATAATCCTTTAGTGCAAGTTTAATAATAGTCATTTTCTGATTCCAACATAGTTCCACAGAACTTTCTGAAGTCATCAGCTGGACACCAAAAATCCTTGGCCACACAGAACACTACTACAGGGCACCACTGTACTGGCTTACATTCTACACCTGGCTTTCCCATTTACTTTAAATTATCTCTCGAGTACTATATTTAATACCTTTCATAATGTAAATGCTATGTAAGTAGCTGTCATGCCGTACTGTATAGACACTGATGAGAAGAAAAAATTGTAATGTGTTTGATACAATGAGTTCACAGATAAAGAACAATGTATATAAATGGCTGATTGTACTTTGAAACCAAAAACCATTTTAAATTTGTATGTAATTTATAACAGCAAAAAACACGCTGAAAAGAATACTGTATATAGTATACTATATATTGCACTGAATAGTATACTACTACTGGCTCTTTGCTATAATCTTACATTTTCCTGATACTGTTTGTAAAATCTGACGTGTTTATTTTAACTAAACCTGTAAAACACATGGAACCACACATAGAAAATTTGATGATCATTTTATCATGAGTTTAAGCACAATGCTAGAATTTCAGTATAATCCACTGGTGAAAGTATTTAACATTTTGACTAATTTCCTACAACTAGCATATGTCAAAATATGCTTAAAATCAAATTACTAGGAATGGAATGTGACATTTTATACATATATACATATACACACAACTATACAGTAAATGCAGTGATAAAAACCTTTATCACTCCTAATCTTTCTAACAAACTTGTATAAACAAATATAGCTCCTGGCAATTGATTTCAGTCCACTCTGAAAGAAAAGTCATGGTTCTGGGAATATAAGCTTCAACTCTTCATTCAATGTTCAATACTAAGCTCAATTAAGTTCCCTTTTACATCATAAATTATCACCTCCAAAATTAAGTTCTTCATTTACTGAGGAGGGACTGGAAGCAGAAAGGATGAGGGACAGGAAGTGTGGAAAGAGGTGAAGAAGGGAAGATGAAGTTCAATGATGACATTGATCATGAGTCCATCACTCATCATTTTGTTTTTAAATAAAGAAGCCTAGAACCCAGTTAAAAGAACTCATCCTAGAAAAAGTAAAACCTCCTCACCACTGCCAAATCAGTCCATGGGAGAGATTGCTTGGCGATGCCTGATTAGCTAATGAAATTCTTTTAGAATAATCTGTAGACATGCTTGATGTAACAAAACTAAGTAGCTATTACCAAAAATATGCTTTAAAATATGTATATGAAACTTTTCAAAAAAAGAAAAAATTAATACAAACTTCTGTTGCAGAGACAGTTTCTTCTTATAATCTTTACACTTCTTCTTCTTTTTTGAGGCATCATACTCGCCCTTCAGTTGGAACTTTGCCACCTCGACATGCAATTTGTAGCCTCTAATTTCATCTTCATCCAAAAGTTTTAATGCAAGTTCCACAGATTCTTTCTTTATAATGGCAAATAAAATAGTCAGTAAAGTTGAACACTAAAACAAAACTTGAGATCTTGAGATAAACAATGCTGCTATTTATTTTGGGATAAAGAATCCTAACCTATAAATCAGGAAAGTTGTGTTCAAAACACAGCTATACTTCAAACACCTGTGTTAACTTAGGCATGTGACTAGTTCTCTGAACACCAACTTCTCCATCTGTAAAAAGCTAAAATAATATCTTCATCACAGAGTTTCTGACAAAATTAGATAAAAGAGTGTATTAGGGTACGGCATACAGTAGATGTTCAGTAAGTTATATTATTGGATAATTTTTGTCTCCAGGAGACCAAATTTCCCACCTGCAGAATGGGAGGATCTGAATAATTTCTGTGGAATATTCCAGTTTTGAAACTCTGTAACATTTACTTAACAGTAGATGATTCAAGGAACTGGAAATAATACAGCCAAACCTTAATGTTCAGTTTCATCAAACTAAAATGTAGGTCTGTAATAACATACTGAATAGAAGATAATTATTTAATGGCTAATATATTAAATGAATTCATGGATTCTAGGTCCTACTCAAATGAAATATGGATTCTGGAGTAATTAACTTTATTTTCTAAAGTGCAATTTACTGGCTTAACAATATGTTACTTTTGTTAGCCCTAAGTTTCATATAAAAGAGTTTCACTAAGCAATATTTTTCTTTAAAAATCCTATCATGGAGCTGAAGAGATGGTTCAACAGTTAAGAGCCCTTGCTGCTTTTTTGCAGAGAAGTCAAGTTCAGTTTCCAGGAGCCATAGTGGGTGGCTCACAACGATCTATAATTCCAGTTCCATGGGATACAACATCTTCTTCTGGCCTCTGCAGGCAACAGTATATAACACATGCACACACAAACGCACACTTAAGTGAAAGAAAATAATTTTTTTTATAAAATATTCGATCAACACCCTCCTCTTTGAAAACTTTACTTCACAGATTTTTAGCCATCTTTGAGATGGTAAAATTCTCAAATATTACATATCAACACACAAAACTGTCATGGTTGTGTTAGTGTTCACTAACCCATCTTGCTTAAAAAAACAGATTAAAAGCTAATAACCCCAAACCTTTCCAGCTCAAGTCTACTGTCTTCTGACACCATTGTATACTGTCCACTAACTACACACCTAGGATATTTGTATTATTACATTATCTTTTTTACTTTAATTTGTAGTTATTTTCAGGTTCTATGAAAAATTCCTATGTCATAATTGTGGCCATTTGTTTTATGCCAAGCAACAATGAACAATACACGCTCCTAAGGTGACCAGTGTTCCAGTAATGATAATTTTCTTTCACAATAAGCAACCCCTGTACAATTTACAGTAACAAGAGCACAGAAATTCTGAAAATTTCCATTTGAGTTCTCTTCTGTGGTGTTGAAATCAGTAAGTAAAATTCACTATCTTCTTTCCAGTCTAACTTGAAGTTAGGAAATTCTTTCTGTAAAGAGCCGGTAAGTAAATAATTTAGGTTTGGAGGGTCAGAGGTTGATGCTGCAACTACTCAATGCTACTGAGAAACACAAAAGCAGCCACACATAAAGGCAATGGTAAGCATGCCTGTGTTCTGACAAAATTTTACTTACAAAAATAGGTGGCAGGCTAGACTTTGCTAAACCCCATTCCAATTCATTCTAATGTGCAAATAATGTCACTGGCATTTTTTTCTTCTCAGATTTTTAAATAGCTGATTACATACATCAATAATGAGATCTTTACAGTGAAACTTTTTTGGAGTTAACAAAAGCCCCTCGATCACATACTGACATAGCATTTTGACCCTGCAGCAAACAGTTTCTTAAAACAAACAAGTAACTCTAGTGTTACTGACTTTTGGATTTTACTCTGTCTTACTTAATACTTCTTTGTGTTATGTATTTGCACCCTAAGTCAAATATACTGTATAGAATTTATATATATATTAAAATTTTGATACGGTACAAGCATCACCTATATACAGTCACAGTCTGAAATTTCAGTTTTCTTTCTATTCTGTTTTAGATGGTTCTTGGTTTAGGTTAGCATCTATAAATGATTCCAGCCCTGGCTCCTGAGTTAAAATTGGGGAGACAAGAGATGTATCTGACCATATACCAACCTTTAGATAGCAGCAAAGCCCATCTCCTTTAAGATTTCCTTGATTATCTTTGTAAAGCTTGACCTTAAATTCTTCTGTCTGAGGATCTCTCATAATAATGCCAAATTTGGACATAAGCTGTATGAATTCATCCACTGTGATGTCTGGAGGCAGACCTATAATTTCAGAGAACAATTTTCAAGCATGTGGTGAAGATAAGTTATTTAGCATTTTACCAACAAGAAACCTACAACGTAGGTAAGAATAAAGCTGATTTGTGTAAATAAGTGCAAAAAGTTCCTATCTATAAATCTGAATATCATTCATATTTTATATATTAAAAATGCATCACAGTTATGTTATGCTATGCTTCACTAAATCTGAACAGATAAATTGATGTAAATCATCTAAGGCAGGCATACAGAAGAGCATGGAAAATTGCATAATTTCTCTTTGTTCTGTACTAAGTAAATTCCTAGTTAACATGAAGAGCTGAACAAAACACTCTAAAAATTAAAAATCACCTAGCACAAAGTCTCAACACTAAGTGTTTCCAACCTTAAAACTGCATTAAAAAGGGATAAATACCTGACACATATACATTTGTATTTCTGTCTTCTTCAACATGGAACCATCCTAAAAATCAAAATGAAATAAATAAAATACTTGTAAGAAACAACAAGAATCACATCATGAAATCTTGGCAGTTTCTTAAAACTTTTAGAAGGTTCTCTTATATTTAAAAAGACTAAGATTAATTCAAATCACTTCCCACTTTCAAAATATATAAACTTTTTGAATGAGAATTAGTTCTAAGGCTGTCTTTGAAAAAAAGACTATCTCAAATCTTAATGGCTTTAAGCCTATATTAAAGTGAAAACTCACATTACCATTCCTTCAATGCTATTGTAATTCTCCAAAATGTAAAATGTATTCACGCATTTTCCTATTTCCTGTTTGCAAAAACAGAACCACTTGCCTGAATCGGCCTTTCTCTTTTCTCCCCTCTTTTTGGAGTCAGTGGCTTCCGGGGTTTCTCTTTGCGGAGGCTCTTCTACACTCTTCATGTTGGCGTCCTGGATATCTGCAGTAGAACTAGATGCACCGTCACTAGAAAAGCCGTAATTAGCCTGATACGTAGCAATGAAATCTTCGGTGATCTAAATGGGTTAAGTCAGCACACATGAAAACATGGTTACTTCACTTGTGTTATATGGCCGTACATTCAATAATATAATCTAAGACTTAGACAACTGTTTATGCTAGGGTAGCTGTAATAAAATATAATGTGAGAAGTCCCTTATATCGAAACTGTGTAATATGATAAAAGACAGAAGAAAGTACTCGGATTGCCACACAAAAAGTATGATAGAGAATTTTAAGAGACGCCAGTACCTTTTCTACTTGTATTATAAATTAATACTTCTCTACAGTATAGTTAACTAAAGTGGCCAATACATAAAACAAAAGAAATATCAAATAATGAGACAGAGGAAAACCAAAAGTCAACTAGAAATCTAATCGTAGAATCCACTTTTGGGTGCACAGATGCACAAAAATACATACAAACACTAAGATTTTTATGTTTATGAATGAAGCTGGCAACTGTGCTACAACACAAAATGCCCATTTTAGTTCAAGCACTAATTCCCATTAGTGCTTAGTGACGGAACAAAATGAAAGACAAGCCCAATACACACCCATCATCCTGGCTTTGCAGGGGAAAGCACTATTGCAGAAAGGCTGAATGAAGTTATTTATGAGTTATGTCTGTCACTTTTCGGCACACAGAAAAGTGGAAATTTCAAACCCAAAGTTTGAAGAACTATGGTTTTCAACTACAAAAGATAGTTACCAAGTAATTGCTTGTTGAACTACTAAAAGCGCTCAGAAGGTAGAAGAAATCACATCTACATTCAAGTTGGCACTGTGAGTTCAGAAGCGGGATAGTAAATTTGAACAATTTGGGAAGCTTGAGATATGCACTAATAGAAAATCAGAACGAAGAGCTGAAATAACTTTTAAACTAACAATCTGTCTACGCAATGGAGACAAGTTTTGTGTAATTGGCTCTCACGTCACCTTAATACTGATGGGTTAAGACTAGCAGGGTACTTTCACCACACAATTTACATGCCAGGCTTAGCACTAGTTCTTTTATCAGCAATTCCCAAGTACTCAAAGAAACGTAGAGACCTTTTCCAACCATTTTCCATGCTTTCCTGGTTATATTCCTGTGGTTACTAGATGCGCTGGAACAAAATTCCGTAGAAAAATAAAGCAAGATGCGAGAAAAGTTTATTCAATGGACTGAGGTAAAAGGCTGCTTTCCCACCCCCCAAACCAACAAGCTCCATTCTGTCCACAGCCCGTTCACTAAACACCTCACCGAAGTTTGGCGATACAAGAAAAAACTGTTACTAAGGTGTTTTCCTTGGTGTTTTTCCTCTTTGCAATAAAAAGCAGTCATCAATAGAACAACCAACTGTGACCCTCACAAAAAAAAAAAAACATTAATAAGGCATAAAAAAAAACCATTTAAGGCACCACCCTAAGATTTACTTTCCTTTCTACATCGGCACTGCAATAGACTGGACAAACAGAAGAGCCATCAACCACCGGTTCGTGGACCTAGTAGTTCAGCAGAGCAAACTAAGAGGGGTGTCCTGCAAGGGTGTCCAGGGAACCCCACAGCCCCGCTACAGAGTGGCACTCAAACCACTGTTTAGTACCTTAGGAAACCAAGCCTTCTTATCAAGGTCCCACTCGTAAGGAGTGTCATCGGGCGGCTGTCCCAAAGAATCGGTTTCTGCAGAGGGGTCATTCTGGGTGTCACCGTCCTTGGGGTCTCCGTACAATTCTTGCATTCGCAACTGCTCATCAAACTCGTCGTTCCCGCTTAAGTTGTTGCCACTCATGTTTCTGACCTGGTCCCAGGGACACTGCTCAGAGAAGTGAAGAGGCCAAGACGACGCTGGAGAGGAGCAGAGAATGGGAGGTTGGCAACGCTCAGAACGTGCGGTGCAGCCCCCTGGCCCGCCTCCCCGCAGCGCCCCAGCAGTCCCCGGGAAGCCAGAGTCGCACCGCCCAGACTCCGCCCTCCCGCCCGCCCCCCAACTCGCACGCGCGTGCGCCTTGAGGCTGCCAGCGCAGGCGCGGCCACCCACCTGGCGGGCTCAGCGGGGCCTTGACGCCACCGTTCGGGCCAGGGCGAGGCGGAAGCGCGCAGGCGCGCCGTCAGTGCAGCCGCGGGCTCCGGAGGCACGCCAGCTTCCTCCCGCCGCGACAGGAAATTATTGGAGAACGAAGTCCCGTGTCCCCCCCTCACCCCAACCCCCCCTCCCCGCTCAGGCTGATACAGTCGCCATTGCCCGCGCGTGGCGACGTAGCGGGTCGCGCCGGCACGCCCCCTCTGGCGTCAAACGACCGCGACGCCTGCGAGAGCCAGGGGCGGGGCTCCGACGGTGCGCGGCCGCCCCTTGTCCTTACGGGAACGCCCCAGGGAGCCGTGGCGACGCCGCCCACAGAAATCCGGGACGTCTCAGGAACCCTGAACTCGGTGGGGTCCTCTGCTGTTCGGACGACGCGATAGCCTGAAAAAAAGACGCGGGACTCTTCCAGCAGAGCTGGCCCTGATTGGGATTTGCGGCAGCCGCCATCTTGGGGAGGTGGGTGGGACCGTGGGACAATTTTCTCCCGCTTCGCGAAAGCCATGCGCCTTGCTCACGCAAATCTCCGCCCCTACGAATGAACCAAGTATTTATTTATTTTTAAATTCTTGTCCTAGGGTCCACGCGGATTTTGTTTATCTTAGTACCCCAAACACGTAACTTGTGAATGAGTGAGTGAATGAGTGAACGAACGAACGAGGGGCAGAAGGTTCTATCACTTCCTAATCTCACCCCCTTTTTATTTATCTGGTACCACCTTCAGGCTGCAGTTGGTGAGGGTGGCATTTGCCTACAACATACTGCAAGGGATCAGAGGTGCTTAAGCCTGGCACTTGAAGCTTGACTGTAGACATCCCCATGTATAGATAAATACCACCTGGACCATGTGGCTCCGTTTCTTCGTCTGTTAGAAAGACAGCCCACTAACTGCTCTAAGCAGAACTCTTCCCCCAAATATTTCATGCATCTTCAAAAGTGAGGGGTTCCTCACTTTAAAAAAAATAAGGCAGGTATTTACTGAACTATTAATTGCCAGGCACTGAGGGAGGTTCTGGGACAGGCAGTCAGGAAGACAGGCGCAGATCAAAGGAGAGACTCAATTATGGTTTGGTGAACAATAATAGAAGTACCAGATACTGAGCAGCGATTATTTTGTTTTAAAGCATCCTTTTATACTCAAAAACTAGAAAATCCTAAAGAACTCTTTTTTTTGTATGTGGGTTGCATATATCAACAACATTTGTTGCTGTTAACTATGCGTGTACAATTTTAATTCATTAGAGGTAGCAATGAACTCTATATTGTGGGGGCCAGCCATGATAAGCTAAGTCTGGGCAGGCCACCCAAAGGAAGTTCTTTACTTCCAACCATTTGCACCTGGGACTCTGGCCATCGATAAATTTAAGTGGCGTCTAGAGTCTCAATAGTTTACCCTGAGACAACGCCTGGCTGCTGGAGGAACCACAGGCTGAGATTGCCCGACCCCCACCCAAGAGCAGACCGTCCAAAGGAAATGCCTGGCATTCCAAGGACTGTAGATAGAGACACCTGCAAGCGCACCTCAACAGGACACCCCTAGAGAAATGTCAACCAATCAGGGGCCCTAAACCTCAGAGTCCCTCACCCCCACCTTTACTTCTATAAAAACCCTATTCTAATTGAGCTCGGGGCTCTCTAGTTATTCCAATACATTGGACATACGGAAAGACCGAGTTTGCAAACTTGATTAAAATAAAGGCTCTTTGCTTTTACATATGGGACTCAGCCTCCTTTGTTGGCTTTTGTGGGGACCCCACAGATTTGGGCATAACATATATGTGTAAACATCTATATTATTTTTATTTTATTTTTTTGAGACAGGGTTTTCTCTGTAGCTTTGGAGCCTGTCCTGGAACAAGCTCTATGTAGACCAGGCTGGCCTCGAACTCACAGAGATCAGCCTGCCTCTGCCTCCCGAGTGCTGGGATTAAAGACATGCTCTGCCACTGCCACCACCCGGCAACATCTGTATTACAACCCAGACTTGACAGTAGGAAAAAGCTTTCCAGACGTTACTTCGATTCCAATCACCTTTGCTTGTAAATACACTGGATGAGGTGGGTTCTTGAACACCCTGGTTCCTTACAGACCTCTGTGAATCTGATTTCGGCCTTAGCGGTGGTTTTCAAACAGTACTTTTTTGTTTCCAAATATATTTATTTTTATGAGGTTCTTGTTTTTGTAGAGCTATTGGAGAACTGAATTCATATGCATGGTATGGATTTTGCTAGGTTCATGTAAATATTACTAAGTAGTTCTTGCTTCAATCTGAGAAATGTAAAACAGCTTTTTTCACTAATGTGCTATTGGGCTTCCATTTCATTCTGGAGTATGTTCACAACACAGGAGAGATCATTACTGCACATGCCACACACTCCTAATGCCTGAAGTGCCCTCACACTCCCATACAGGAAATTGGGTAAAAAAAATCCTTATGTCTAGGTTCCAGGTCACCCAGTCACCTTTGCTCAAAAGCTTCCTGGAAGCCTGTAGATGACCTAGCCCAAGGAAGCATTGCATTTTGTACTGGATTTGCCTGAGCCACTATAAGCTTGTCCCGTGAAGTTTGAGTACAAACAGATGCAGCATCCAAGTAGAATGAAAGCAGACACCTATACAAGATAAAAGGCATGACAAGGGCCTTCTGGGCACAAGTTTCCCTACCTTGCTTACAAACTTTCTGAAAAAGTTAAAGAACTATACTAAGATGTGTGTGTGTGTGCGTGTGTGTGTGTATGTATGTATGTATGTATATAGATATACTCTAGTGATATTTCATTTGTACTTTAATAAATAAAGCTTGCCTGAAGGTCAGGGCAAAGCAACCACACTAGTCAGCCATACAGGCCAGGCAGTAGTGGCACACAACCTTTAATCCCAGCAGCCACTCTAGTTAGCCATAGAGGCCAGGTAGTGGTGCACGGCTTTAATCCCAGCACTAGAGAGGAATATAAGGCGAGATGAGACAGGAACTCGCTCTCACTCAGTCTGAAGATTTCAAAGAGGTCTCTAGTGGCTTGGCTGTTTTGCTTGATCTTCAGGTTAAACCCCAATATCTGCCTCCGGGTCTTTATTAATTGTGAATACACACACACACACACACACACACACACATACATACATATATATATAATATGTCTAGGCATATTTTTTATATATGTATATGAATGGCCTCTTGTTTGAGAATGTTCTTGTCCCCACATCTTGTAATCTCTAAACTTAGTTTTGTGTGTGTGTGTGGGGGGGGTCCTTTTGACAAAAGGGTTGATGGATCTTCAACATAAGATAATATGAACTGTAGGAATTCTTTAAAACTAAATTTGCTACTTCCAGGAGGTGTACATTGTTAAATTGGGACACTTTTTATTTCACTGAGGAGGATGTACCCTCAGGACATGTTTTGGTTGTACATACCTTTGCGACTGTTTCCATACTTCACAGAGTACTGTATCCTCATTCTTAAGCAAGGGAAGACTATGAACAAATTTAGGACATAGTCACAATTTGTTTTGCATGTGTCCATATCTGTCCCAATCTAGAACCGTCACTAAAGAAATTAAATTGCTTGCACAACAATAAGCAATATGAATGTAATTTTGGCTATTATGGCCACCTGTAAGGTTAGCCACAAGAAGTAAAATCAGTTATTCTCCCCGAGACAGACCGGGCATTTTAACCCTAACTTTCTGGCTACGAAAGGGGAAGGAACTGATGGCTAGGAAGCTAAGAAGCTGTTTTATCCATACTCCATCACTAACTCATGCAGAGCTGCAGTTTTATGAAACATGAAAATACTCTCTTGGCTTGAGTAGCCTGGTGCTTTTTAAAATTAGGGTACTAATTATTTATTGAGTCTGTGTATGAGTGTACATTATGTGAAGTATGCATGTGGTGTGCATATGTGGGTGCACATGCATGGAGTCTCGAGGAAGGTATCATGTATTTTCCTTTATTACTTTCTGCCTTATTCCACTGAAGGTAAGGTCTCTTGATGAACCCAGATCTTATGGTTTGTGTAGGGTTCTGTTTTGTTTGTTGTTTGTTTTCAGCTGGGCCGCCAGCCAGCAAGCACCAGGGATCCTGCTGTCTCAGCCCCGATCTGTGCTGGTGCTGTAATTGCACATGTAATTACAGGACCACATCTGGTCTGTGTGTACTGAAATCCAAATTCTGGTCCCCATGCTTGTGGAGGAAGCACTCTTTAGTGCTGGGCTATCTCTCTCTCTATCTATCTATCTATCTATCTATCTATCTATCTATCTATCTATCTCTCTCTCCACAGTCTGGTACATTTACAAAATTCTTTCTCAAGTGTTAGTCTCAAGAGAGTAAATATATAATGTTTTTGTAATTAAGGAAATATTGTATACTTCTATGATTTTAAAAATAGTAAGTCCTGGAATTGAAATGTGTGCTTATATTCTGTCATTATTTTTAGAATATAAAGTTACACAAAACCTTTCAAACTTTATTTTGTATTTATTTGCTCACTCACCTCAGATTTTTTACAACAATTTTGCTCACTTTAAAGCGATGTTAATACAATATTAGCACCCCCAATTTAAGTAAGCCAATTTTAAGGACATTTAAAGCCCAGTGTTAATACATGCCCCCACCCACCCCCTTTTGAGCCACATAATTAGCAGAAGTTCACAACGGCACAAGCCATTTAAAGCTCAAAAATACCAAAAGCACTCTAAAAAAAATCAAGTTTTTAAAAATACAATGTAACTATAGTGCCAAAGATAAACTTTAGTTTACGTCAAGAATACATTTTCTGAAAGCACAAATTTAAATCTGACGAATCTACTGACTACAAAGTTTTTTCCCAATTACAGTGAGTGACAAGCTTATTTGTGTTAGCAAGTTAGAGCAAAGGATAGAAAGTCAGAGCTCTAGAACATCGGCACCCATCAAGTTGAGTAATATCAAGCAGGTAGATGATGGAATGATGCTCACATAGCCAGGTGATGGAGATCCAGAGTGGCAGTTCTGCACGTTTGTAGAAAGAGGGCACTGCTCACCCAGATGAAATGAGTTTCCTTTGAGGAAAGAATTTCAGTCAGTGACAGCTTAGAAACTTGGACAGGAATCTTCCTCTCGGGCCCATGGTCACACCACACTGACATGGTGGCCCCTGTTCTGCTTATTAATGAGACAAATTCTTCACAATGTTTGTGAGAAACGGCTCTGCCTAGTTATTAAGCAATGGCAGTACAATACACAAAGCCAGGAAGTGTTGACCCAGTAAGGGAAGCACCCTGCCCCAGACTCAGTGCTTAACATCCTCCGACTCGCAAACATTTTCATTTCAATTGCGAGATTTCTTGTAATGGAATGGTGACTGGAGGAAGAGAGCAGTAACGCTGTAAAATATATATATACGTGTGTTTCACAAAACACCACGAGAGATGCTTTATCTCTTTTTGATCTCCTCATTTACAGAGTAGAATCTCTAGATTTACAGCACACAGTAAGCACAACCACTATTTTATGACAACCATACGAGTACATGAGAGATGAGGAGCATCAGAAAGGAGGAATTCAATTAGATTTTTAAACATTTATCTTGTTCATTTACCATCCCTCCTATATACAGTGTTCTTCACAGTTGACCGCCATTTCCAAACCTGCTTTTCTCTACTTGGTGGGCTTCATTGTGTTTCAAAAGCCCAAATGGCATTACTGTTTGCACCTTGAAGAAAATGATGGTTTGTCGTTTACTCTCAGGGACAATTCATTCTGAAAACTTCAAAACAACTCCTGAACAACAAAAACCCAGACACCATACTATGCACAGCTTAAAGCTGGATACACACAATGAGACTAAAAAAAAATCACCTTTCTTTTTCTTAGTGGAAAAGCTAAACCTTGTCCTCTCCCTTCTTCACACTGCAGCCACTGACCAGGGTCACACTAATGTCAGACACATGAGTGCTCCCCGTCCCTGGGACACGCCCCATCACAGTGAGATCACTAAGAGGGGTGTCACCAAGAGGAGGCTCAGGCTGCTCTGCCTTGAAGCAGCAGAGCTGAGCTTTAAAGTGCTTCTGGAAGGTCTTGCTGAGCCAGTAGAGAGCGAAGGGGTTCACACAGGAATTACTGAAAGCCAGCACCCGAGAGAAAATGGTGACGATGAAAGGGATGTTTGAGGGCTCTTCGTAGCTTTTGTAAGTGAACGAGTGGTAGAGATAAAGGAGGTGATTCGGCAGCCAGCAGAGAGCGAACAGAGCCACCAGCACCAAAACCGTTTTGGCAATTCTCTTCCGGGATTCAATCTATATGGGGAAAAATTGCACACACACAAAAATATCCATTTAGCTGGCAGAGATAAAAAAAAATCCTCTAGATTGACATAGGAATTTACAGTTAACAAGCCGGCCTCCCTTCGAACACATGCTTATGAGCTAACTGGCTGGGACAAATGGGAAGTCTGCCTGTGGAGACAGAATATGACAAATTAATTGGCATGGTAACCTGTGATCTTGGTCTCATTAACTCTCATTCTGAGGCCTCCCACCATCCTCAGATGTTGAGATACTCTAGTTAACTCAAGCCGTACTGTGGAATCCCCCAGTGATTTAATTTCACTAAAAGGAGAGAGTGATACTATTCAGAGCAGCTTTCACTGCTTCCGCAGAGGCTGACAGACAGGCGAGAACAGTCTTCTGCAGTTTAGGAAAGTTGTCAGGTTGGTACTAAAGTTGCTTTTAATCTATAGGGATTTAAACCATGTAGTCAGAGGAATAAAAACAAAATGGGCCATCCATCATATATGAGAATACTCCTATTCACATCTGTTAATATACAAGATGCACCCCGGAAAATAGAGGTTCAGACAGAGCAAAGATAACTGGATCACATGGACACTAAGCACATTGCTTACATAGCTTCAGCCTTATGAGCACAGCTATTCAACTAACTGATAGATTACACAAAAGGCATAGTTCTTTCTCTCCCTCCTCCCTCTTTCCCTCTACCCTTTCTGTAAATGGCACTACTTCCCTCTTCTCCAGGATAGAAGCCTCCCTGACCACCAATCTAACAGGACAGTATTTGGTACCATCCTTTCACTTCGTACAGTTTTATGAAAGGAGAGCACACCTCAGTCCTTCAATGGTCTTAATCTAGTGTGTGTGAGTCACTGTTCTCTTGCCATGGGCGCTTCATTTCACCCACTCCAGACCTCAGGTTGCTCATCTGGATAGAAGTCGTTTCCAGCGAGTAATGTCAGATGAGTCTTGCCAGTTTCAGCATCCTGTGCATTTCTACTACTCTGTGATACTTGCTAAAGCAAATGATGCTTGGCTTTATAAACTCGCGGTATGTAGATTCCCCTACTGTCCTATAGGATAAGTAGCTTTTACTGCTCTCACACTTCCACGACCCTGTCTATAATACCAATCGCCTCACCATGAGGACCATCAGGAACTATGCTGGGAGCTTCATCTCTTGGTGTCACTCAGTCCTCTTCTTCATTTTACAGATAAATAAACTGGGGCTCAGAGAGGTCAAATAACTTGCTCAGCATTGCTCAGTGTGTGATAGATACTTTTGGGACTGGATCTCTACCCAGATGAATGCAATGTAGCTCACTGAAAGGTGGTGAGGGGGCTAACTTCTAAATTCAGCTGTATTTGCAGGAGTAACAATTCATAACATACCTGCTTTCGGGCATGTCTTTGTTCCTCAGTTGGTATATTCAAGGTGCTTTTGTAAAGAGTCTTGGCAATCAAAGAGTAATAGACAGAGATAATCGAGAGCGGGATAATATAGAACACTAAGAAACACAACAGAGAATGTATTTCTTGCAAGAGCCTCTCAGACGCAGGGTAGGAGTTACACGATTCAAAGGTCACATTTCTGTTAGGATCTCGGAAAGGGTATACATTTGAGAATATAGCCTCTGGCAGAGCAAATATCATAGACATGATCCAGATGCCACCAGCTTTCGCATAGGTCTTCAGAACAGCATTGGAGGGCTGTCTCTCTAGAGGCTTCACGACGGCTTTGTATCTAGAAAGACATAATCACAAGCAGAGTTGGAATCAGCAACACGAGTGACTTTCCAGTCATATAGAACCAACTAGAACTGGCTGTTTCCAAAGACACAGAAGATAGCCAGTGATTTATTTATTCTGATCAGCTTGTCCTTTATTCACTCCTATGAGACACTCTAGATCTGTGACTTTGTAATTTTGTGACAGATCCTCTATTTAGAACAAATGTTTTCAGCAGGTTTCTCTGTGTGACTTGAGACTAATTCATCACCTATATGATGCCGTAAGTATCCTATAGAAGTTCTGTATATGTAAGTGACTCATGTTAATTGAATTAACTTGCCTGGATGAGTAAGCAGTCTTCACTCTTCCTAGATAAGATTTCCACCAGTAAGAAGCAGAGAGCTCATGTTTTTCCCATTCATAAGGGCTACTTTCTTCCCTGAGCTAATGGATCAACGGGGGAGATTAGGGTAAAATCAGAAGCTAGAGCCCTGAATGCCTCCTCATTCAGACAGAAACACCTTAAAACATGTAGCCTTTACAGGAGTCTGCCCTCAAGAATATAGACAGTAAAGCAACAACCTCATCATCATCCTCATCATGATGATAATGATAATGATAATAACAATGACACATCGAGCTTTTGCTCCTGTCAGATTCCAGAATCCAGAGCCTTCCTTTAAGAACTGCTGGGCACTGATGACCTACAGGAGTCTTGCAAAAATTTTAAAGCACTGCTTTTGATATTTAGAGCTGCATTTTTTCACATTTTCATGCTTATTCTGCAATAGTTTATTAAACACACAATATTCAAACTGAAAACACCCTAACACAGAGTCCCAACTCCACGACATTGAGACTGTTTCGCATGCTCTGGCCACAGGACTCTAAAAGTCCATCAGAATTAATTTATTTCTCTGAGAATGAAATGCCACCCCATGCTTATAGAGAAAACAAGTAGAACTAAGTAATGACATGACACCGACTTAGCAGGGCACGGAAAACCTCACTGTTTTCCCTCTATTAGCTAATCTGGGTACTTTCAGTTAAATTTGAAGCATTTTCTCTCTTTTCCATCCTTCTGGTACATGGTAATGCGTACACAGTCCATTTCACACCTATGCCCATGTTTTCATGTTGACTCTGTTATACCACTAGGCTGCACTAATGTATAAAGCATGAGTATTTTTCTTTGCACCTGCAACAATTTGCCTGACTTAATAAGCCGGAGGAAAATAAAAACACCGTTTGCTATTCTTTCAAGCAAACAATTACATTTCAAAGAAAAGAAAAACCCCCCTGCCCAGAGCATATATTTTCAAGCACTCTTCAGATGCTAACAAAGGCATTTTTGACATTTTTACTCTAACTTTTATTTTTAAATGCTACTGGATTTTCCAACCTTACAGTTAGATCACACCGTGTAAGAGAAGCTTACCGGTAGCCAGTAAACGCTAAACACAAGCTTTTCTTTCTTCTTTTTGCCTAATTTCCCATCCCAGCAATAGAACAGAGAAAAGCAACTCACCTGTCAGCGCTGAGAATTGTTAGCGTGAACACTGACACACCGACTGAAGTGAGCCGGATGAAGGAGAGCACTTTACAACCGAGCTTTCCAAACAGCCATCCTTCTGCCAGGTAGTGAGTTGCATCCACGGGCACACAAGTCAGCAGAAGTAATATATCTCCAAACGCCAGACTGGTGATGAAAATATTTGGAACTGTTTGCATGGATTTAGTCTTGAAAAAGACTTTGATGAGGATGGCATTTCCGAGAATGCCCACTGAAATGATCACAGCATAAGTGATATAGATGGCACACAGTGCTTCTATTCCTGGAGAGTTGTCTCCGGTCCATCCTTTATGTGTGGTATCGTTGGAGACGACAGAGCTGGATGTTTCTGTGTCATTTGTGATGGAAATTAAAGTCTCATTAGATGACTGAGGCTGCCTTTGAGACATGTCTCCTGCACTCTCTGCCTTGTCTACCTCTTCTCTGCTCAGTTCAGATGTAGTTGACTGTCACGTCTAGTGCCTACGTCTAGTAATGAGGTGGTGTCAGGAGAAGAGAAGAGAACGGAGTGGAAAGAAAGCCCAAGACATCCGGCTACTCCTTCCCTTCAGTTCTTCTGCATCTCCCAGCATGGTTGGCTAAGCGCTTGCAGATCTGGCACTAGGAAATGGGAGGTGGAGGGATGGAGGAGTCTCATTGGCATTCCTATGACATAAGATGAGGAAGGGTGCTAAAGAAATGCCCTGCCCATGCTTTTCCATTTGGGGGTGTGTAGTCCCTTGAATAATATTATTAAGGCTTATTAAACCATCTGATTGTTTATTAGAATCACCTGTGTCTTCATTTTTACCCAGCCTGGTCTAGATATATCTTGGTGATCTAAAAAAAAAAAGACAAAACAAACAAACAAACAAAGCACCTCACCATCTCCCATCGCATGGTGGTCTAATGCACTCCCTTTTATGACAAATAAGGATAGATGGCCCCCAAAGTACAAACTTGAACCCAATCCTCAAAATTTAATATCAGAGAGACGATGAAGCAACAAATCACTCACACCTTGACAGAGCTCATGTCACCTCCCAAAAGCAATAATCCAGTGACCTGGGCTTAGCATCTCACTCTGACACATGATAATTCCCAGCCCTCATGTCCCTGGAGCTGAGCTATATCATACCAAAGCAACTTGTAAGTGGTGAAAACCCCAGTAGACCACCAGTCACTTTGTTCCTTAGTGTCTCAATAAAAACAGGGTTTCCATTTGACTGTCTGTCTAAATAGAAATCTTTTCCAAAAAGAGCATTTAAAGGAGTTGTCTCTTTAAAAATGATTCAAATGAACCTGCCTTCTAACCAAATAACCCAGAATAATGCCTCTCAAGATCTTGACCCAAATAGTGTTGGAAGAATGAAAATTATTCTTTTTGTCCAGTGGAAAAAAACCCTGCAGATTATTCCAGAGGTAAGGAGCATGTAGAGGAAGTTAGCATCAACTAAAGAAGTTAAAAAAAATTAAGGCAACCACTATGGCACCAAAAAGAAAGGCCAATTTTTACAGGAAATGTATATAAGTGTGTGTGTGTGTGTGTGTGTGTGTGTGTGTGCGTGCGTGCGTGCGTCTCTGTGTGTGATGTGGTGACTGTGGTGGTGTTTGGGCATGGAAGTAGTTTGAAGGCAGCTGAGAAACATTCTCTAAAATTATCTAACTCAATGGCGTGCTCAGCTACAAGGAACTTAGCATAACAAGGTGTTTAGAAATATAGCCGTGCCCCCACCCCCATGCTCCCAACTTTTGCCTGGCAATCTTTTCTGCTTCCAGTTTCCAGGAGGATCTATATATGTTTTTCTTTGGGTTCACCTTATTACTTAGCTTTTCTAGGATGGCAAACTAAGGCTCTGTTTTAAACATAAGCTTTGTTTATGGCTAGAATCCACTAATGAGTGAGGACATACCACATTCGTATTTTGGGGTCTGTGTTATCTCACTCAGGATAGTGTTTTCTATTTCCATCCATTTACATGCAAAATTCAAGATGTCATTGTTTTTTACCGCTGAGTAGTATTCTAATGAAGGGGAGGGGGGAGAGGGAAGAGAGAAGGGGACGGTTGGGGAGAGCTTGGAGGAGTGGGATGGTTGATATGGAGGAAGGGCAGATATGGGAGCAGGGAAGAAGATATCTTAATTAAGGGAGCCATTTTGGGGTTGGCAAGAGGCTTGGCTCTAGAGGGGTTCCCAGGTGTCCACGGGGATGTCCCCAGCTAGGACCCTGGGCTGTGGAGGAGAGGGTGCCTGAACTGGCCTTGTCCTGTAGTCAGACTGATGACTATCTTGAATATCACCACAGGACCTTCATCCGGCGACAGATGGAGATAGAGACAGAGACCCACTTCGGAGCACTGGACTGAGCTCCCAAGGTCCAGTTGAAGAGCAGAAGGAGGGAAAAGATGAGCAAGGAAGTCAAGACTGCGAGGGGTTGGTCCACCCATTGAGACAGTGTGCCTGATCTAATGGGAGCTCACCAAAGCCAGCTGGACTGGGACTGAACGAGTATGTGATCAAACTGGACTCTCTGAATGTGGCTGACAATTGGGGCCGACTGAGAAGCCAATGATAATGGCACTGGGATTTGTCTTTACTGCATGTACTGGCTTTCTGAGATCCTAGTCTGTTTGGATGCACACCTTCCTAGGCCTTGGACTTCCCACAGGGAAGGGTACCTTCCCTCTTAGGACTGGAGGGAGAGGGGGGGAGGGGAAGGGAGAGGAGGAGCGGGAGGGAAATGGGAGGAGGGGAGGAAGTGGAAATTTTGAATGGTATTATTTATAAAGCAATTTAAAAAAAAGAAATATAGCCATGTTAAAAATCGACTTGGGAGCTGAAACAACCAAGCACTCAGCAAACCGATGAACCAAATAGTAAACAATAGTAACTATTAATCAT